>CM055836.1:15780554-15848054 GCA_029582265.1 Zoroaster sp. YZ-2022
CTCATCACCAGCATGATTTTAACCGGCTGACACCGGGTAACTATGATATGTCGCCCTGGCACTTCTAAGAGATTGTATTGAGATGAAGATTTTTTTTGATAAGTTGGTACAATATATATGAGCAAGACCATTTAAAATCTTATAAGTTATTAACAAAATTCTTTAAACTGTCAACTTGAACCTCACCTGAAGCCAGTAAAGTCAATGAACAAGGGTGTAATATGACAGTATTTTAAAGCATTACAAACCAATCTAGCGCAAGAATTTTGAACACGTTGCCAGCTGGGAGTTAATTTGAATATCAGGCAATCCATAGAGACTGTTACAATAATCCAATCAGCTGGAAATGAAAGAATGAATTAATGTTTTAGTACATTGTCTAGATAAGTACTTCCTGATACTGCCTAATATTATGCAAGTAATAAAAAAGCAGTAGCACAAGTTTTTGTAATATGAGTAGCCATTGTCATGTTTGCACCAAACCAGGCACCCAAGACTTCCTTACAATGGGGGTAGGGGAAACCCTGACCTAACCAACATTAATACCATCAATGTTAACCTTAGCTAATTGTTGACGAGTGCCTCAAGATAATAACCAGTTTATTTCAAGAATGATCCAGACGACATATAAATGTCCAGCAGTTTCTGGTATTAAATAAAATCCACTGATATCAAATGAGGGACACAATCTGTTGTAACAAAAACACATATTTACACAATTAACTTCTGAGCTATTATGAGTGGCAGCTTGTTAGGCTGCACAAATAATGTGACCATGTGACCATGTGACTTATAATAATAATAATAATAATAGATTTATACGTCGCACATATCCATTATCCATTCTGCTAGCGCCTACAAGGCGCGAAACAAAGATAAAAAACATGAATACAAACAATATACAATGATAACATAGGGAAAAATTATGTACTGAGATACATCGTGATTTGCTACAATGGAATTCATAAATATACATCATCTTAAAGAATTGGTGTGACATAAGATGAGTTTTAAAGGTTCGACTTAAATCTGAAGGCATGACAAGATTTGAGTTTCAGTTGAAGATGATTCCAGAGTCTCGGAGCTGCTGGACGCAAAAGACCTATCACCCCAGTTCCGCTTTTTGATGTTGGTTCCGAGTGACATGTTGCTGAGCGCAATCATGCGTGATGGAGGTAGACTTTAAGCAGTTCAGAAATATAAATTGGAGCAATGTTATTAAAAAGATTTGTGAACAATTAGCATAAGTTTAAAACAATCCCTCTGTGAAACAGGAAGCCAGTGCAGTTCTTTGGCAAGATTACGTTGATATGGCGATGATTCTTTTTGGACAAAGTCACAACACGAGCTGCTGTGTTTTGTAATGTTCCTGAAGACGAGATATTTGATTCTCAAGGGAGACCGTGAGAGAGTAGAGCATTCCGTTATCGAGACGGTGATGTGACAAACGCTTATTGAATAATTTGTCTCAGCAGCACTTTATTCAAGTATTTCTTATCTGCCGATATTTCTGATATGAAATGACGATATGCTAAACAATGTTGGAGATATGAGGTTTTAAAGTCATTGTTCGAGTCAAATATAACACCCAAATTACGTGCTTGTGATGAGGGGTTATTCTCAGTCACCAATTGCAATAGATGGAAGAGAAAACTTTAGACAATTGCTGATCGGATCCAAATAGAACAAATTCGTTTTTTCGCCGTTCAATTTCAGGAAGTTTTATTTATCCAACTTCGAATCTCTTGAATACATTTCAGCAAGTTGTAATGCAGTGAATCGGCAGGTTCTTGGAGAAGATTTAAAGTAATGTAGAGCCATGTGTCATCAGTTGTGTAGACATGGTAATTTAAATTGATACTTCCAAATGATATCACTTAACTGGAAACGAGCAACAGTAAACCACTGTAATGGCCGAGCACGGAGCCTTGGGGTACAAGCGAATAGTCAAGAATAACAGGCTCGGAGGTGGCATTACCAATACAAACATGCTGGAGGCCTATTTAAAGGTAGGGATCTTACACCAATCCACAGGCTGTGTCATGTATTCCAAGATGATATTGCAGGCGGAGAGAAGGATTTGGTGATCGCATCGTGTCTGTGCTACGCTTAAGTCTAACAAAACCACGCAGTGATTTTTCCATCATCCATGGCAGATAAAATGTCATTGTTGACGATGAGAAGAGCAGTTTCCGTGCCCATGAAATGGTTTATAGGTTGACTGAAATGTATCCGACAGGTTATTCATTAATGGTCATGGTCAGAGATCCGTGATGAAACAACCCCGGTCGATTGTTTTTCCAAGGTATTTTTAAATTGCACACCGGGTCGGTAATTTTTGAAACTTCCCTACGACCTTTAGCAGGTTATGGGTGATTTCCTGTCAAGCAAAAGTGTGTGTATTTGTATGCAGAGTTTGTAATATTTTGTACTCTGGGCCGCTATTATCATCAAGAATGTTTTTAATTTTCGATGAGTAAGATTTTGAGATGTTATGGCCTTATTAAAATTAATCAAATTAAGAATTCTTCTGCTGACATCTCAAAATGTCAGATTTAATGGAGTTTTTACCGAGACCAATGTACATTTTGTACCCGGGGCAGTTTTGATCCCTTGGGGTTCTTTTGAAATATGTGATGTCATAGATGACATCATCTAATCAACACCATCTTCACAAATAGACATCCTATTTTGTTTATTAAAACTTTCATCATCAGAAAAAGTGTATTTCATGGTTTCAAATCTATCAGTTAAACATATTGATAGCAAATATTTGCTTAAATATTACATTTCAGACTTTTTTCTCTCTAAAAAAACAATATTCAGATTAAAACTGGCAGTAAAACAAGTGAACAACACTGTTTGTTTTATAATAATCTAAAGTGATTATTTATTATTGGATTGAAGCAGTGATGAGTGCCACCTCAACCCCTGTGCCAACACTGCCATTTTTATCAGACCATATCATCACCTGGATCATTCATCTGTGATTGTCAAGACGGCTGGCTGGGAGACTCTGTGATATTGGTATGACAAAGGATCATCTTCAGACCTGTGATGTCTCAGGATTTTTTTTTTTACAAATCTCCCTTTGCCTCAAAATTTAGAAAATAAGAGAAATAGCCACAAACTGACAAATGAAAGAAAGAAGTACATTAGCCTGTATTGTGTCCAAACCTCTAGTTTCCTGTTTGTGGGGATGTGGAGAGTCTGTAAATCCTCCAAAATTAAACATCCAGGAAGTTCAGGGGGCTTTGGTCCTTCAGGGGACCAAGAGTGAGACCCAGGCCCACTACCCTACAGGAGGTTCTTGCGGGCTTTTGTCCTCCTAGACCAACATGGGAGACCTAGCCTGCTACCCACAGGAGGTTCAGGGCCTTTGTCCTCTAGACTAAAAGGGAGAGACCCAGGTCTGCTACCCACAGGAGGTTCAGAGGGCTTTGTCCTCTAGACCAAAGGGAGACCCAGGCCTGCTACTCCACAGGAGGTTCAGGGCTTTGTCCTCTAGACCAAAGGGAGACCCAGGCCCACCATTTTTCAAGATTTGTTACTTTTGTCAAACCAGGCCCTGGATCATAACACGATTATAGACCTTGTGCAGCTACATCACAGATCACTGGTATGCTTTTGACATTTTGGTGATCACCTCAAAAGAAATAAATGCCTGTACCCTGTACCCTGTACCCTGTTCCATTTCAAAATTTAATTATTGAGTAATTTTTGATGAAATAGAAGATTTGTTTAAGTTACAAATATTTGGTTTGGAAACATTGCCTATTAAGCATGACTATTAAGCCAACATGTCACAAAACACCAACTCGGACAGAAATGTCTATAAAACATTGTTATTGGAGTACAATGCCATGGACTAGGTAATTACATGACTGGCACAGTTCATGTAGGTAATAGACTTCTGATGTACAGTGTAATTAAATATTCATTATATGCCATATTTATTCAGCCGTTGATCTCGCTTCTCATCTCCATGTATAAATGGAGCAGCGTGTGTTAATCAGCAGACCAGTTATGTGTGTTTGTGTCTCACCAGAGTGATACAGGTGATCACTGTGAGACAGGTAGCTGTCTGTCCCTCTATGTGTCACTACGTTTATCTGTGTGTGTTTGTGACTACCAGAGTGGACAGGCGATCACTGTGAGACAGGTGGTGGCTGTCTGTCCTCTATGTCACCACGTTTATCTCTGTGTGCTTGTAGGTCTCACTGAGTGGACAGGGCGATCACTGTGAGACAGGTAGGCTGTCTGTCCCTCTGTGTCACCACGCTTATCTCTGTGTTTGTGTCTACCAGAGTGGACAGGCGACCACTGTGAGACAGGTAGGCTGTCTGTCCTTCTAGGCTACCATGTTTATCTCTGGCTGTGTCTACCAGAGGGACAGGCGATCACTGTGAGACAGGTAGGCTGTCTGTCCCTCTGTGTGTCACTACGCTTATCTCTGTGTGTTTGTGCCTACCAGAGGGACAGAAGCGATCACTGTGGAGACAGCTAGGAAAGCTGTCTGTCCTTTCTATGTGTCAACACGCTTTTATCTCTGTGTGTAAAAGCTCACCAGAGTGGACAGGCGATCACTGTGAGACAGCTAGGTAAGCTGTCTGTCCCTCTATGTGTCACTATGTTTATCTCTGTGTGATTATGTTTATCAATCATCACAAGCTGTGTGTGTGTTCACGTATACACATTCAAACTGAGGACTTATAAAAAAAGAGTCAGTAGGTCCTCTGTTGCAATCACAATGGAAAACAATAGGTCCTAGGTTGTCGGAACGATAGAGGAGAACAATATGAGGTCCACATTTGCAAGTCCACGTTTGCAGGTGTTTATACATATGTGTATTATAGTGGACAGGAGGTCACTGTGAGACAGATAATAAGCTCGCTGAGTCTGTCAATCTATCTCTGTGAGACTGTAGGTTATAAATCAGAAGACAAGCTATATCCTGGGGGAAGGAGATCACTGTGATAAGCTCACAGTGCATCACTTTGTCTCTGTCTCCGTCTCTGTCTCTGTCTCTATGAGAGTATTGGTTATAAATCAGAAGACAAGCTATATCCTGGGGGAAGGAGATCACTGTGATAAGCTCACAGTGCATCACTTTGTCTCTGTCTCTGTCTCTATGAGAGTATTGGTTATAAATCAGAAGACAAGCTATATCCTGGGGGAAGGAGATCACTGTGATAAGCTCACAGTGCATCACTTTGTCTCTGTCTCTGTCTCTATGAGAGTGTTGGTTATAAATCAGAAGACAAGCTATATCCTGGGGGAAGGAGATCACTGTGATAAGCTCACAGTGCATCACTTTGTCTCTGTCTCTGTCTCTGTCTCTATGAGAGTGTTGGTTATAAATCAGAAGACAAGCTATATCCTGGGGGAAGGAGATCACTGTGATAAGCTCACAGTGCATCACTTTGTCTCTGTCTCTGTCTCTATGAGAGTGTTGGTTATAAATCAGAAGACTAGCTATCACTGTGGGCAGGAGATCACTGTATTGAGCTCGCAGTGCATCACTTTGTCACCGTGTCTGCCACCGTGTCTGCCACCGTGTCTGTATCGTGTCTGTATCTGTGAGAGTGTCGGTTATATATAAGAAGACAAGATATATATCCCTGTGGGCAGGAGATCACTGCAGTGAGAGGGAGCTAAAGGTGCTTGTCTGAATTGGTGTTGCGAAAGCTGTGTGTGAAAACAATATACAGTTCTTGAGGTTTCACGAATTAGAAAATCTCAGTTTTCAAAAAAGGAAACATTTTATGTTATCGTCGCAAATGGAGTAGATTATTCAAGGGAAAGACGAAGAAAAAAATCTGCTCCATTTCAGTGGAAATGGCAATATTTTTCTTAACTACACAAGAACAAAAGAATGTCCACATAAGGTACGTGTGTATCATGTGTGTATCATGTGTGTATCCCTCTGTTTCTCTGTAACCTAAAATAAAATTAACGTTGAAACTAAAAAGTTCCCACTCCCAAAACTGCCAGTGTAAACATGTGTAGGCCTTTGATTTCTCTTTCTCTAAATAATTTCTTGGAAGAAGAGAAGTAGATAACCACCAAGGAAAGAAAGAAGTAGCTTGTATCATGTCCAAACTTCTTGTTTCTCGAGTCTGTAAAATCCTCCCACATACCATTATTTTTTTCAGGATTTTTGACTTATCATCCCTAATTTGCCATAGTAACCAATCCGACTTTTTCAATTTTAAGTTTTTCCCGCCCATTACTACATTCAGGAAGAGACCTACCATTGTATCTAATCCACATGCATGTATTTCTTATAGTTTTTGAGATAGAGCATGCACCAAATGACGAATGCTCTAACTGGTTACTTTTAGAGCCTATTTGGCAAAGTGACCATCACCGTGACAATACTATGCCAACTTAATTCAGGATTGGTCACTATGGCAAATTAGGATATTATGTCAAATCACACCCATGCGTGTGACATTGTCTATTAGCTGTGTTTCTGTATGTCTACAGTTTGTCAACATTGTCTTAGATTATCTTACACTATCCATATTTAAAGCATTTGAAATGGCTCTTGTAATCTTGCAGAGCTGAATGCATGTGATCCGGATCCATGTCTGAATGATGCCAACTGCACTAACTATCATTCCTCCTACACCTGTGACTGCACCCCAGGCTGACATACAGGAACGGACTGTAACATGGGTGAGCTCAATCAGTAATCTGCTTTTGCAATGCCTGTGAGTTGTCTTATCTCCTTGGGTATAAATAGGGAAAATGATAATGACTTATTGTCATCATCAGACTTAGCCACACCTTCAAGACAACTTGTACAGATGCAACAAGTGGGTATACTTTTTATATGCATTAGTATGTTCATTGCCTAAATCTGTCTCCACGTTTATCAAGTTGTGGTTTCCCTGATACATTATGAACAACTTCACCTTGAAAATACCTGAAACTGTTTTGCCTTGAAATAACAGTTCACTGTAATTTCACTGCAATCACAGTGTCTCTTCCTCTCAGATATTGGCAGTAATGTTCACGGTGATTTCACGGCAAATTCATGGTGCTCTCGAGAATTAATGAGCTGCCCCAAAACTGCCACGAGAAGTTCATGGCATTTTCACGTATGGAATTTCAAGAGTATTTCATGGCAATTTCACGGTGTTGTGTCGTCATGAAATTGTTGTGAACTATTTATTTCACAGTGAAACAGATTTTCAGGGGCAATGTTCAGGGGTAAAGTTATTCATAGTGAGAGACTCATTCAAATCAAAACTCATCTTAAATGTAAATTGTAGAACTTGAAACATCTGCATTAGTCTCTAATTTTTCTCTAAATCCTCCAAACTCTTTGCTAAAGTGAAGGGTTTTGAGGATTGAGGTTATTAGGCATAATATGCAGTTGTTTTCCATGGTACATGTACATCCATGTTTGTTGTAGTGATTGTAGGGTTGCGGACACTGTTTATTGCTCCATGCTTTTATGCATGTAGTGGAGGGTCTCTTGGCCATGTACATGTATATCACAGATTAGAAACATCGCAGTATTACATGTCATGTGCTTGCTTTACTACTGAAGGATTTTGGAGGATTCAGGTTATGTATAAGCAAGTGGGCCTAGGGAGTTAGGAAGGATTCAGGTTATGCGTGAAGGGTGGGGCCTAGGGAGTTAGGAAGGATTCAGGTTGTGCAAGCAAGTGGGCCTAGGGAGTTAGGAAGGATTCAGGTTATGTGTAAAGGCGGGGCCTAGGAGTTAGGAAGGATTCAGGTTATGTGTAAGCAAATGGGCCTAGGAGTTACATGTAGGAAGGATTCAGGTTATGTGTAAGCAAATGGGCCTAGGAGTTAGGAAGGATTCAGGTTATGTGTAAAGGCGTGGGCCTAGGGAGTTAGGAAGGATTCAGGATATGTAAGCAAGGCCTAGGGAGTTAGGAAGGATTCAGGTTATGTGTAAGCAAGTGGGCCTAGGGAGTTAGGAAGGATTCAGGTTATGTAAGCAAGTGGGCCTAGGGAGTTAGGGACATCAGGTTAGTGTGTAAGCAAGTGGGCCTAGGGAGTTAGGGAAGGATTCAGGTGTATGCAAGTGGGCTCAGGGAGTTAGGAAGGATTCAGGTTATGTGTGCAAATGGGCCTAGGAGTTAGGGAAGGATTCAGGTTATGTGTAAGCAAGGGCCTAGGGACAGGGAAGGATTCAGGTTATGTGTAAGCAAGGGGTTTAGGGAGCAAGAAGGGAAGGATTCAGGTTATGTAAGCAAATGGGCCTAGGGAGTTAGGAAGGATTCAGGTTATGTGTAAGCAAATGGGCCTAGGGAGTTGTGGGGTTATGATATAGAAATGTAACATATCGAGTGCTTGGAGCACAAACATGTCAAGTGTTTTGAGAAAAACGTGATTCAAGGTTTGGACCATTGTCAGAAAATCAGGTTTCTGTTTATGTGTAAATGGAAATCTGCACTTATTTCTCATGCAATTTTCACCAGCAGTGCATGTCTTTGGTTTTATCTGGATTATGTGCATCATCTAGAGAGTGTATTACATAATGTTATACTAACACCCCAAAATTGCCAAAATGCACTTCTAACAGTTGTGCCTCAAAGCACTCAATATTTATTTCTTATATAAATAACCTGGGGAGACCTTTCAGTGAAACAGTTTTCAAGGTGCCTATGGAAAATTATTATTATTAATTATTATTCAATCCTATGCCCATGATCTAGTCTGTGAAAAAAAATTATTTTGATAGTTGTTGAAATTAAACAAATTGCTTATTCTTAATTTTTCTGCTGGAATAGTTGTAGAATGTATTAAGATTGATGCATCTTCATGTTGTAAACTTAAAATCTTTCTTGAAAGAAAAGAAGTAGCCAAGGAAAGAAACAGTAGCTCGTATTGTGTCCAAACGAATTAGTTTCTTGTTTGTGGGGAATGGTAAGTCTGTAAATTCTCCAAATCAAACATCCAGGAGGTTCAGGAAGTATTGTTCAAATGATATGCTAAACAGATAAATGAACAGTTGTTGTATTTCTGTTTGTTATTTCTTTAGTTATTGATCTGTGCAATCCTACACCATGCCAGCATTGATGCAACATGTTTCAACCTACAGACAACCATTTCTGTCTCTGTGATGATAACTCGACTGGCAGGAACTACAACGGGTAACGCTTCATCGTGACTCAAGGGTGTTGAACCATGCCTGTATCCCATTCACCAAGGCAATGTCCGTGACATTTAACCCTAAAGAAAACTACAGCACTGTGATTTCTCAGGATTTTTCCAGATTTCAGGATCTTTTAGAAATCTCCTTTTGCCACAAAAGAAAGAAATAGCCTGTATTGTGTCCAAACCTCTAGTATCTTTGTTTGTGGGGATCTGCAGTCTGTAAATCCTGTAGCCTGTATTGTGTCCAAACCTCTAGTTTCTTGTTTGTGGGGATGTGCAGTCTGTAAATCCTGTAGCCTGTATTGTGTCCAAACCTCTAGTATCTTTGTTTGTGGGGATGTGCAGTCTGTAAATCCTGTAGCCTGTATTGTGTCCAAGTAAACTCTAGTTTCTTGTTGTTTGTGGGGGATGTGCAGTAAATCCTGTAGCTCAGACAGTCCAAACCCTAGTATCTTGTTTGTGGGATGCAGTCTGTAAATCATGTAGCCTGTATTGTGTCCAAGCAAACCTCTAGTTTTCTTGTTTCTTGTGGGGGATGCAGTCTGTAAATCCTGTAGCCTGTATTGTGTCCAAATCTCTAGTTTCTTGTTTGTGGGGATGTGGAGTCTGTAAATCCTGTAGCCTGTATTGTGTCCAAACCTCTAATATCTTGTTTGTGGGGATGTGAGTCTGTAAACTTAGAAGCCTGTATTGTGCCCAAACATCTAGTTTCTTGTTTGTGGGGATGTGGAGTCTGTAAATCCTGCAGCCTGTATTGTCCAAACCTCTAGTATCTTGTTTGTGGGGATGTGGAGTCTGTAAATCCTGTAGCCTGTATTGTGTCCAAATCTCTAGTATCTTGTTTGTTGGGATGTGGAGTCTGTAAATCCTGTAGCCTGTATTGTGTCCAAATCTCTAGTTTCTTGTTTGTGGGGATGTGGAGTCTGTAAATCCCAGCTCTGTATTGTGTCCAAACTCTAGTATCTTGTTTGTGGGGATGAGGGTCTGAAAATCCTGTAGCCTGTATTGTGTCCAAACCTCCAGTTTCTTGTTTGTGGGAATGTGGAGTTCAAACTTGTAGCCTGTATTGTGTCCAAACCTCTAGCTCTTGTTTGTGATGTACTTAGATCTGTATCCTCCAAAATTAAACATCCAGAGGTTCAGGGGCTTTCGGTCCCCAGACCAAATGAGACCCAGCTCACCGCCCATTTTCAGATTGTTTACTTTGACAAACCACCACTGAAACTCAGATGCGACTGCATCGAATGAGCTGAATGTATATGGATTAAGCTTGATGGTAAAACACTTATGATACTCCTATCAACAGCCTGTGCACACTTAACCATTTCCAAATAATACTGGCAACGCATTGAAGCCTAATTAGCATATTGACTGGCATGGCTCAATTTCCAAAAGTTTGCCCTGTAGTCAAACAAAACATGGATATGTTAGTGCATTCTCCGCTGTTTCAACATTGTAAATGCCGATTTAGGGTAATTTGATTCCATTCCAACTTGCATGAGGAAGTCTACAAATTAAACTACCCTTTCCACGTATTGTTACATTTACAGCTCCAAAATATGATACAATTTGTTTGTGATTTCAGATTACTTTTATTCACGCTTTCTCAAAATTACAACATTTACATGCAAGACGGAAAACATTTTTCGAATGTTTGCGCTATTAACATCCTAGCTAAAAGAGTCTATGAAGATAATTTATACAGTTTGTTTTTGGTTTTATTACCAATTGTGTTCACTCCCTTATAAACCTGCAAAGCCACTTTGTTCATTATGTAAATTAGGCTGGCAAAGTTTGAGTCGGTTAAATTATCTATTGGAGGACATTGTAAATCATCTTTTGTAATGTATGCACAGGCTGGGATGTGTGCTAGTTCTCCTTGCCTGAATAGCGCCACGTACGAGTGTAGGAGGCGTCTATCGTTGTTTGTGTTCATCAGCATGGACAGGTACCAACTGTGAAACAGGTAAGAGTGTCTATTCACCTATATTGTAGCCTTGGGCCATGCACAAAACTTGCAGTAACATGAGTAAGGACGATCCTTAACATTATCTTGTCATTATCTTGTGCAAGGACCATCCTTATCAATATTCACAATATCTTGCAGTAAGGACCATCCACATTATCTTGTCAATATCTTTGCAGTAAGGACCATCCTTCATTATCTTGTCATTATCTTGTCATTATCTTGCAGTAAGGACCATCTGTCAAACTTTTATTCCCATTCTATAAATGCTCTGTATAGACCTGTTTTCAAATGGAGTAATTTTTGTTGAAAAACAACCAAGTAGAAATGGGCAAAGTTCATGTTTTGGGGAATAAACATTTATGGCCACAGGGAGTCAGTGTGACGAGAAACAAACTTTGTCACCGTGATTAGGTTAAACCACATCACGCCTATGTGCTCACAAATGTAACAGCGATGGTGACGGCACATACGACTGCTCTGATTTTGATAAGCCACACGTATCTTCACCAGATGTTACTGCACCCCCATGTGATTATGTATCATCCAATCAGATTGTCTAAAACTGTCTTGGGAATTTATGAATGATCAGTAAAATAATACAACTTTATAGATTGTTCATTTAGAATCTACACTTAATTGTGACACTAGGCCGTATTCATAAAAATAAGTAATTGCTTTTACTAAAGTAACAAACTCCCCTTTAATAACCTTACTTAAATGTATCATGAATAAGCAAATAATTTTCAAGTAAAGCTAAATTTTACACATTAGTAATTGCTTTTACTTATAAGTAAATGCTAGAGAAATTAGCACCTACTCAATTTGTATTCATAAAATGACTCTTCGATTAGTACTACTAGTGATTGTACAAGCACCTAATTTATGGCTTGTTGTTTAGCCAATACAGACATACTCACATTTTCTGCCATGCTTTTACCAAGACCACAACCTAAGGTGTATAACATCAGGCTGACCGCAGGAAGTCAACCCTAGCACTTACAGAACTTTATTTAGGTTTCTGACAAAGAAAATGTGGAATGGCTTTCTGAACAATCTTCATACCACCAAACACCGAGACTCGTGGATGGTACTGTAGCACACAGTTAACCATTTGAGAACTTATCATCAAGCAAGTAACAACTGTAATCATTTACAAATGTGTTTGAATAAGATTTTAGCAATTGCTGAGACCAGACCTTTACTTACCTAGCTGTTGCTTTACTTCATAGCATTTACTAGTAAGTAATTACTTATTTTTATGAATACGCCTATTGTGTTGATCTCGTGTTAGGTTATCAGTGTGTGCTCAACCCATGTCAACGGTTGTACCTGTAATGACTTTGGTACCCACTTGGAAATGTGACTGCCATGTTTCCCTTTTTTTTTCTTTTCTTTTTTGGGGGGCACTATGAGGATTTTCCGTGGGGGCACCTGGGGGGCACTGGAAATTTGTGGCTACGCCGTTGTGTCATATTTGAGAAAACGTTAAATGTGTTTTAATGGATTACAGCTATGATGCAATGAATGAAAACATATAAATAATTGTCACTATTTTTCTCATTATTGACACAATGAAATGAACTTAAACTTTTACAGGTTAGTTTCTGCTCAAAAGTATGGATGTATTTACATAAATATATAAACTCCTTTTATGCAGTTTTATTCAAGCTATACGGGTTATGTTTCTTGTTTATGTGCCATTTCATAGTGTATAATGTTTGTATAAAAGAATTACTCAGACAAAACTAACAATGGTTCAAAAATTCCCCGATTGCCTTGCCGTTTCGATCTCTACGATACATCGTTAATCATTTGTCGGCTTGGCATGACTTGTCAGCTGGGCATGTTAAATCTTGTTCCCATGATGGCGGTCGACCCCACAACTATCTCACCCTGGTTAGACAATTTGAATATCCAAGAACCTTGATGGTTAGGATTATTGAAAGCGACGTGCTGTGCGCAGTGCGTATTCTAGTCTGATGTTATGACTACATGTAATGCCTGCTTGGTGGTCGGGGAATAGACCAATGCAGTAACCAATAACCATTGCGTAAATCACTTCCCCACCGGTCTAGTGGTAGGGTCGAAAACGAGGTTGGTAAAGCTACGTATCACCACATATCTCCATTGTAACACTAAGTGACGAAAATCGATGAGGGGATTCCCGTCAGCTGCTCTGATTGGTCGCTTACCAATAACGTAGGTATCGTACCGTCATGGTAACACCAAGTCGGCTATTGCGATTGGTTGTTTCTCCGTTAATCAGTTACGTAGATTGTGTGGGTGGGCTCTGGGGCCTTACCCCAGCACCGATAAAATGTTGAGCTCAATATCATTATTTTCAGAGCTGCGCAGCGCTAGTTGGCTGACCAGAAGTCGGTTTTGCAGATTTGTTTGTATACCAGGAAAGGGTGTTTTAAAAACCAATGCATATATTTTGGACATTATTTTTGAAACCATTCATTGTTCTGGTTGTCAGATCTACAGAACTTGATGACTGCGTCAGAGATAGAATAAATCTGGTCCAAAAAACGTTGGATTGGATTGTCAAGAAATAAATAACATGTTGAAGGGTTTGAGGGTTGTACGAGGTCCAGACTGGAAGTGGGGAGATCAGGATGGAGGAAAAGGTTGCGTTGGAACCGTAGTGCCGCCCCGATCTATGAAGAAGTGTGAGTAATTTATTAATTATTTAAAAGGAGTATACCTTTGGTAAATCACCCAATTACAAAATATGAAAATAACTGAATAATAATCTTTAAAATTACTTGATGTGAAGTTGGTAATGGTACCAAACATCCTGAGAAATTATTCCATCTGACATGCTGTCATTTTCGAGAAAACGCGAAATGTATTACAAATTTGAAATGGTGTGATCCATTTTCCATGCATAGAATGAATGCACAAAAGAAAAAAATTGTTTTGATTCAATATTTTATTAAATTAATAAACCGCAATCTTTGCCCCCACCCCAGAAAATAATAAATTCATTAATTAAAAATACATCCACCCTAAAAAGGGGTTCGTTTGCTGCTTAGAACCAGCAATTATGCTCAGCAGATAAATGCTAAGTGATATTGGTGTAACAAGTTGTATTACATTTTGTTTCTAGCAATCGACACAATAGTTTGTTGGGACTCGGGTACGATGGCTAATTACCGTATAACCGACGGGTCGTTTGATCTTCGGGTGTACGACAATGCACAATTGGGTAAGATACAAAAAATATAACAAAAAAGTGTTAATATTTACTTGGAGCATGATTTTACCTGGCGCATATTATTGTGTACTTGATGAAGAAAAAATCTAACAATTGTTCTATATTTAGCAAGCGCTTTCAGGCAGTTTTTCTGCATTTTGCGCGATATAAATTTCTTACTTATCTTATCTTATTCTTATCTGATAAAAAGGACTTCCTCTTATCCTCAACAGGAGTGAAGCATCCAGGTATTGTATGTGATAGCTGCAGTCAAGAAGGAATTCTTGGAATCCGTTGGAAATGCCGTCAGTGTCATGACTACGACTTATGCCACAGTTGTTACCACGGAGACAAACATTATCTGAATCACCCTTTTACCAGGATTGATGTAAACGGTGCTCCTGGGTAAGAGATACGTTGATTTTGGCTTGGCAAGGTTTAGTTCTTGTCACATTTCAGACCATATTGACGCATGCGCACTGAGCAGATCTCCATTTCAGCCCGAAAAATGGCGTCTGCTTTGAGGCTCGCGGTATAACGCCTCTTCATTTTGGTAATTTTGACTTTTGAACTTTGAATGTTGGTGAGTGAATGATTTGCGGTGTGCGTGTGCGCACTGCGCTTACGCCAACCAATAAAACCCTGCGCTTGTCTAAGCCAAAGCATATCCTTGGACACTGTTTCCAGTCAAATCCTCATCAACAGCTTTTAGTAGAAACTCCTTATGAAGACTTGCAATTATGTTGTTGGTTCACAAAGAAAGTCTTGTACAATAAAGTCTTAAAGTATTTAATTAATTATCAATATTATTTGTATTGAATGATTTGTTTATTTAGTGTTGAAGTTCCTTGTCGAAATGGGGCTTCAAAGTTCAGAGCTATGGGAATTTTCCCGGGTGCCCGGGTGATGAGAGGGCCCGATTGGCAATGGGGCGATCAAGACGGTAAGACAAAATCGTTCAGATTACTGAATAGAATCTCAATACAATGTATTACAATTTCCCATATGAAAAAATATCTTCATATCAATTAAACATCAGCATGCCCCTTTATTTAGAGTTTAGCAAAAACATTTTCAACAAACAACAGACAATGTAAACTGTTAAAACAGGGTCCTGAAAAAAAAATTTGAATTAAAAAAATAGCCTATGAAATATTCCATACCACCTCAACTTTTTCATAAAAACGTTTTTGACTAAAAGCAATCAAACCCAATTAAACAATTGCGGAAGAAATTCTTGCAAAACTGTCTTACCATAAAAAAAAACTCGAGTGTTACAATAACACCAGTGGTGTAAATTTGATTATTCCATGTTGTTTATAATGGGCGGTGTTGTTTTTAACACCCAATTTTTCAATGTACCAAAGAAAACCTGTTCACAGAAACTATTGATTGCATGTTGTCATCAACGTGTATTCTAAAACACGTTTAAAATGCCGAATTTTAATCATTCACTAAGGAGGGACAGGTTCTGTTGGGACGGTGACTGAAATGCATACCACCGAAGGCTCTTATCGCTCCTGGGCGAGGGTAAAGTGGCCCAATGGAAGCAGCAACATCTACCGGTGTGGGAACAACGGCAAAATGGAGATAAAGTACAACGAAAAGGAATCAAATGGAGAATTCTACATCGATCACCTCCAGATTTTTGGTGAGAGAGATTAAAATTAAACACAGGTTATTTGATTTTAGTTGCGAACTGCTTACCAAAAATGCCCAAATAATAGTTAGTGCCCTCACGTTTCCACCCGAGCAAATCGGTTTTTTAATGTCTGCTATATATTAAGATAACACTCATATCTGATTTTAACATAGAAAACGGAATTTAAAGAACTGTTTTGCGGGTAAACTGTTTTGTCATATAATTGTATTATTTCAAACATTCAACAATTTTTGTTTTCCTTTTACTTGTTTTTATCCGCACAAAAATTACAGACGGAACCAAAGTTCGTCCTTATGTGGACTCGGGTGACAAAGTCCGTTTGCTTGACATAGACCTTGCCGTGTTGAAGGAACTGCAGATAAAGAGATGCGGATGGAACGATGACATCCCTCAAGTTAGTTTAAAATGATTAACAATTTAAATGTTATTTATTGACATTCTTTCATACTGTTTTATTATGAAAGGTTTGTCACACCGGATTACGTTAGGGTTTTGAGAATCGTAAAGCTTCCGGGTGCCTTTAGCAGACCCTAGACACCGCTTCCACGGTGTTGAGGAGTCCTAATTTACAAACAGCGAATTTTCATGCTAATCTTTGACACATTGAGGGCGCTGTTTTGTCACAGCAGCACCAAAATCAAAAACCTAAACTCTGCCTAAGAAATCATTGCATACCAAATTACTTATTTGATAATAAACAACTAGTTAACCAAAAATCACAAACAGTAACGTTCAGAGGACTGACTTATAAGGCCAGATCTAGCAAGGAACATTTCTGTGACCTACTGAACTCAATGTTCTTTTCAAATATTGCATAATTCATGAGAGTTGCTCAAAGTTTCACTTCCTGTTTTTCAGTTCAGAGGAAAGGTTGGTGAGGTTATCATGGTGGACCAAGATGGAGACATCAAAGTCAACTTTGGTGAATCTGCTTTCTTCATTAATCCTTTGTGCCTTATGCTAGAAGGGAAACAAGTAACATGTGGTGAATCCGTGGATCAAGTCGAAGGTTTGTGATACACATTTATTTATTTGATTAGGTGGATCATGATCTCATGATTCATTTCAGATTGGAATTTGTATTCTCGAATGACAACTTGTCAGACGGACTAACTTCTCTAGATGTTTGGTATCATCACCATCACAGTTGTTTTACTCGTAATTGAGTACAGGGATCATAAGTAATATTTGCAGCTTTGAATGGTGAAAAAGGATAAGTTCAGACTGTTTGCAGTGAAACCATGTGAAATTCTCAATTGAGTAGTTATGAGTTCTGAAAAGAACTGAGTTGTAACCTCTGGTTCATTTCAGAAATCATGGCTACTCAAACAGACTTTACTTTGGGATCGTAAGAAAATGCATCATGTGACCGAATGTGACGTCATACGTATTGTGTTTATTCTACTACTAACACAATACGTGTGATGTCACATTTGTATACATTTATGTTCCATCTTGTAATGGTCTATATTTGTTCTGTACTCGTTATCGTACACTCAAACTCGTACTCATGGAAACAGTACTCTACAATAAGTCTAGAGTTGGATTACTCGAACTCGTACTCGAGTGCTCGAGTAAATTTGTTGCTACATGTCTGATTACCACCTTAAATCTACTAAGCGTTTAGATCATAATTCACTCAGTTTCTAACCAATAGTGTACGCCCCCTTAAGGAAGGCCATTTAACAATCTTTCCTGATGATCAGTCAAAGATCTTGATGGTTTGTTGACGTTACTGGTGAAAGCTCACCTCCAAACGAGGCTGCAAGCATTAATGGGGTCGGAGGACCAAAGTTCGACAAGTGGTAGCGCCCTATACAATGCCGCAGTTGATGGTAACACCGAGAGAGTGAGGGAGATGATTAAAAAGAACCCTGACGCGGTAAAAAGAACTTTAAGATTATCACTTTTTGTTTGTTCTTTGTTATGTACAATAACGCTATAGCGGACACCACTTAACTATCGTTATAATGGTTTGTGTTTGCATTGAAGTCATCCACTGAATAGCAAAAATATAACTGCTTTAAAGGACGTGTTCATTACAGCGGTGTTTTGAACAGTGCGTGTTATCATCATCGCGCATTGTGACAAAAAAATTAAAAATAGAAATATAAAAAATGTGTGGTTGCTGTTGCTTTTGGGGAATATACATACATTTTATTTTATGAATTATTTCCATTGTAGGTGAAGTTTCAGAGCAGCAATGGGCAGACCCCATTGCAAATAGCTTCCTACAAAGGTCACGCAGAAGTGGTCAAAACCTTGGTCAACAGCAAAGCCCCTCTCGAAACAAAGGATGAGGACGGTGATACAGCGCTTGCATTTGCAGTAATTGGGTATGCCAGGTTTTTTTTATTGATTGATTGATTGATTGGTTTGTATTGTTTGATTGATTGAATTGTATTGATTGATTAATTGATTGACTGATTGATTGATTGCTTGATTGGATTGATTTGAATTTATTTATATTTTATTTTTGTTTTGTATTTTTCTTATTGTTTATTATTATTATTATTATTATTATTATTATTATTATTATTATTATTATTATTATTATTATTATTATTATTATTAATTTTTGTTTGTGGGGGAGGCTGGTTGAGGATATAAAAGAAAGAACAGAGGGCCACAATACTGTAATCAAGATTCACTCGTCTAAGTTTTGAAATGGATCTAAATTCATTTGATACATGGTTCACCTGAATCACTTATTTATCGCTTTCCCTCAATACTTTCTTGAACTTGAGCCTGCCTCACAATGAATGTTGTTCTTTCTTGAACAGAAATGAGCCAAGTGTTGTGAAGGTTCTTTTGCTAAGTGGCAGCGACATAAACACATCCAACAAAAAGGGGTTGACCCCACTTCACCATGCCACAGCCAAGGGTCACTCGTCATGCGCAGAAGTGCTGCTTAAGCACGAGCAACGAAGATGTAATGTCAATTGCAAAGTAAGTCGAGCGCTTTAATTTCTCCCTAAGAATATAATTAACAGGCGCTTGTTTCTTATCGGAGATCCAGACTATACCAACTCACAATTTTCACTATACTTATTTTAACGATTGTGAACGCAATATCGTTGAATGAAATTAATTAAATAAATTACGACTAATGTATGCATTTTTTTTAAATAAGCTTTCTTCAGTTTCTTGCTCCTGTGTTTAAATCTGTTGATAAACCCTTTTAATAAAATCAATAATTTTAAGGACTTCAGTTGCAAGTCAAGCAAAACGGGGCAAAAGGCCGGAAAAACATTGGCTCCAAAACTGTAAATTAATGCTGAATGTTTGAATGCAAACTTCATCATGTACTTTTTTCCCGTAAATGGAAATTTGACACCGTCCATCTATTTTACGAGTTGTATTTTAGTGGTGGATCCAGTGTGTGCATGGCCCCCACGGGCCGGCCCCCACTACACCTATCAAACAAATAAGAGAAAACGAAGTGGAAATACATATAGGCCTAATACCATTGTGTGTGGAAGAGCCAGCCGGCTACACAATATGTGCGAAGTGAAACACAAAATTTGAATTGTCTGACTTCCTGGAGGTGCTCTTAATGCGGGGAAAATATACCACTCAAAATAATTTAGGGAACAAAACAATTTAGGGAACACCGGAATAATCTCAGTTAAAGCAAGATCATTTATTTCAGATAAACACAATGTTTCACAGAATTGATGAGAAACAACTGCACAATGAAACAGATGATAAAGGATGAATATAGTAATTACACATGACTACACATGACATGACTACTGAAGTAGAGAGGGGGATGCAAATGAAAATCCCGGTTCATGGAACATTTCAACAACGGGTGTGACCACCTCTTGCAGTAAATCTGGTGTTCCCTAAATTGTTTTGAGTAGCATGGGAGTAGAATCCTATATATTTCATGTAATCACTGTTCTTGTTTCCCCATTTGTAATAGAGTAATGATGGATTAACACCACTGTTCATTGCCATCGTTAAGAACGACCAGAGAAACATACAGCTACTGGTTGTACACCCGCGAGTGGATCTCAAAATGAAGGACGAAAATGGATTTAATAGCTTACAGTTTGCAGCAATCGTTGATAATCTTTAGTACGTTCTCTTCTGACATTTTTAGGCCTTAAGATCATGTTACCATATTTTATGAGGGAGTTCCCCTCATTTGCTTTTTGCATTGTTTGTTGATTTATGTATTGTTTAATCATTTTTATGTCAATATTGACAACTGTCTTTGTTTGCACAAATGCCAATGGTCAGCCATAGTTTGTAACGTCTTCTATACATTGCGCTGAGAGCACACATTATTTCTTACCTGTTTAAATCGAATCCCTTTTATCTAGTGCCGTTGAGAGGATTTTGCAAACTGCACCAGCAATGATCAACTTGCAAAAGGACGATGGCTTCGCTGCACTACATATCGCAGCTATCAACAACCACAAAGAAATCGTGCTGGCCCTCCTCAAACGGGTGAGGGCGTTCTCTTTTTCCTGTGATTTAAATGCCCAAGTCTGTGACGTCAGACGACGGGCCACATTCTATTTTGCCATCAACCTCGTTCCTATGCTGAAAACTACTTTCTTGCTTTCTTTGAAAAGGTCATGAGAAAAGTGTAAAAAAGCATTCACAATTTTTACAGAAAACACTTTCATTTGGCAACTTGCAAACCTGCATATTGTTCGTGTTTTCTTTGAAATGAGAACAATTCAGTCATATTTTTCTGGATGATTCATACCTGATTGGTAAGTTAGCTTTCAGATAATAATTTGGTAACATTGATAATATTTTGTCTTTTTCTTTGTCAAGGGAAACTGCAACAAAGATCTCAAAAACATCAACGGACAGACAGCCTTGCATGTAGCCGTTGACAAATGCCACAACAAGTGCATAGAGGCTCTCGTGAATAATGGCGCCAACGTCAATGCTCAAGACAAAGATGGCGATACCAGCCTCCATCTTGTCATGATCAGAGCTTCGATGAAAGACATATTAGGATGCACACCAATGGGAAAAGTAAATGTTTTTTAATAGGACAAATTGTAGCAAAACTAAAAATAGACATAAATCATTCAAAACCTCATCACTCCAGGAATTTACCAACCTTATAGTCTGGTTCATATTTCCAAATTGTATTTTCCCCCCATTTACGGTAAGGTAAGATGAGTGATTCAAACATAACAAAATGGTCGAATTTTAATGTTAATCTTACTTATACTTAGTGTACAGCTGATGATGGTATAAATCTTTAATTTATGAAATTCTTGCGTCGGGTTATAAACAAATTAATTCGATTATTGTGCTTTCACCGATGTATATGTATGACGCACTGATACTCGGGTCCTTCGTGTCTGTGGAAAAACTTCACAGGCGCCTCGGGCGGGATTCAAACCCACGACCTCCTGCTTACTAGTGCAGACGTTATTACCAATGATGTACATTGTCTTTAATGTTTCTCTTTGTTTTGCTGTAGTTGTTGGAGCTTATTCAGATAGCTGGTAGCGGGGGTGACTCCACTGATGAAAGAACCAACCTTGTTGCCATAGCAGTCTATCTCATCAAAAATGACGCCAACATCTATATCAAGAACAACAAAGGGAAGAATGTGCTTGATCTAACGGTCAATCCATCCATTGAATCGTTGCTGAGACAAATATACATCAAGAAAAGGTAAATTGGTTAATTACAATCGTGGAAACAAAATCGTTGGGACTCTCCCATCTCACTCATACAATGGTGTCTGCATACGGATGCGAGGGCATGTCTTTCTATTAAACACCTGACTGTGAGTGTCATACAGCCGCCATTAAACACTATTGTTGAACTCATTGAATACCTTTTTGTTTTAGCAAATTAACACAAAATGACAGTGTATAATAATATAGTAATCTAAATGCACTTTTGGTTCAACTTATCCAGTCTTCATATTTTTCATTGTTTCAGATCTGAACG
This sequence comes from Zoroaster sp. YZ-2022, assembly GCA_029582265.1. Classification (NCBI taxonomy): domain Eukaryota; kingdom Metazoa; phylum Echinodermata; class Asteroidea; order Forcipulatida; family Zoroasteridae; genus Zoroaster; species Zoroaster sp. YZ-2022. The sequence goes on from CM055836.1 coordinate 15,802,464, forward strand.
GCCAGTATCTGGTAAAAATGTCACTTGCAAGGTCAGCTAATTGTGTGTCAGAACCTGGGGACGTTGAAGAACACCATCTTGTCGCCGTCCCACAAGATCCAGAAAGTGTGGGAATTTTTGCATATTGCAATTGATGTCAATTTCTTAAAATCCGAAGTTATTTAATATAGTATTCATTGTTTGCTTAGCAACAAGTTACGTCATTTAATAAAAGCTTCGTAGCTGAAACATGTACATACAAACATACCAGTGTATGGACAATTAATGTTATTGTAAATCGGTTTTTATCGCCTGTGGCCACACCCAAAACCGGTCATTATCCTGCAATACAGACCGCATAACGACCTTTTATTCATTAGATCCTGGGTGGAAGGAATTATGCAATTAAGGTGGAATTTTAATTGTTTTAAAGTGGAATTTAATTTTTGAGATAATTTTATCGATTTAAAATGTTGATAATATAACAGTTTTAATAACGTACCGAGCAGATTTCATCGTTCTAGCAAAGCGGTGAAAAACCTCGTTTTATCTAGACCTACTGTACTACAACTATTAGACAAAACAGCTGAAAAGAATTGGTACTATATATAAACATTAGAGCAAAGGACCTCTGTGGTCCAAGTGGTATAATGTAGGGTTAAGTGGCTGGAATTAGACAAGGGTTATGCTTCAAGTAATAGTAATAATTATTATAAACATGGTGGTGAGTTTATACTGGTTATTATGTAAACTGAAATTATATTAGTTTTGATTTTGATTGTATTCAGCATTAAGACATAGTATGTTAGCCTACATATACATAATTTACAGTAGGCCCCTACGTGAAGTATTCGTTTTATTTTATCGGGCAACACAATTCCTGGTGTATTATACACTCACTGGCCATAAGTATTGCAACACACACCAAAGTTCAGTTTGGAGAACTGTGTTACAATAATTTATTTTATTTTATTTACACTACTTAAGACTTCTTGAAAGTGCTTGTGTTTTGAAGTCAATGTTCTTTTTTACTGTTCTTGCTCGGAAATTATGTAATACACGATCGATGAAATCGGATTAAATGATCATCTCACCTGTAGTGCTATTTTGAGCATGTTGCAATACTTTTGGCCAGTGAGTGTGTATAAGGAAAACCTGCAAAGGTACTCATATTTTAAATCGTCTCGACTGGATATTAAGAGCTGTATTTGACTAGTTTATACTAAGAGTACTTATACGTGACCTGTACTGAGGTGATTTCCCGCCGAGCAAAAGTGTGTGAGTTTGTACATTTTGTACTTCTCCACAAAACATCAAGAATTTTCAGATGAAAAAGATTTGAGATGTAATGTGAGCACCTTATTAAAAAATAAATCAAATTATTAATTTTTCTGCTGACATATGGTTTCTTGTCATAGACCAATGTACATTTTGTGCCCGGCGCAGTTTCACCTCAGTGATATAGTGATCTAGTTATTTGTAAAAAAAAATACAGAAAATCCATAGAAATTACACCATAAACTAAGGACTTGATTTAATATTACCGTAACTTTTCAGTTTATTGACATTTTTATTGTTTGAGATCTGCTTACGTATTCCTGTAATAGGGCCTGACTGTATTTTTTAAAGATACATAATAATCATTATGTATGTTTTTGAATAATATTACAATATTGATTTGCAATAGATGATGCGCAGTTCATACGCATTGCGCAGGTTGATCAACTTTCACTTAACTTTTAATTAACTTTCACGGTAATATGCGCCATGTTTTTGACTGGGCATTTTTATTTTGAGCACGCATTGCCGTCTGCGACCCAGCTCTCGAATATCACGCGCTCGAACTTATACTTATAATAAGCCTATTGAATAAACAGACAACTTGATTTTAACGCATCATTTATTGCCATAAAATGTTTAAAGGAGTTTGAAAAATATATATTTTCGTGAATTTATGTACATGGTACAATTTAACCGTTATTTGACCCCAATGTGATACATATGTGCATGCGCGTGTGTGCAATTATCAGTGACGCGGTACGCATGATAATCCTGACCATCAGAAAATCTTGTGGCCAGGCCACAATGTGATGATTGCCATTGGTGTTACTCTTCGGGGTCAAAGGTCAAACTGTACCATGCACATTAAGCCCTAAAACTACAACCGGGGGGTGGGGGTATCTGTACTGGGTATTTAGGAGCAGATACTGTTTAAGTAGGTTTAAGCAAGTGACGTAAGACCGATTTTAATAATCGATTAATTTCAGGTTAGATTCCCGTTTTCTGTAAATATCTCAAGTCATGTGTTTAAAATCAACACAGCGACGTTTTGTTCTTACAAATTTTACAACTGAAGGAAATAACATAGATGTTATGTACAATGTTGTTTTGTAGATCAATGTTTAGTTATCGATATAAAATTCAATTCCTCGTTTATTTCAAATGGGTGTAAAAATCACGCGGGGAATGTAGACGAGTAAGGTAGACAAGTGGTGAGAAATTTGTGTTTGAAGCAGCAGCTTAGCCAAAGGTGGTGCATTGGGCAGTACCCCCTCCCATTTTTCGAAATTCCTCTCAATAATTTAATAAAATTAAAGTAGGCCAAATCAATAACTTTACAATTTCCATTTATAGTTTGTTATTTTTAAAGCAAAGAAAATATTTCAGAAAATATTTCAAATAACATTTCAACAAAACAAATATTTTTCTGTTAAAGGCTTGATGTTATTTACACGGCAATGCATTGCTCACATAATAATACGTCATCATATACATGTACATCGTTATGAGTATGGTCCGCAGAGGGCGCCCTAAAATAAGTGTTACATCATAGGCCTAAATTATTCAATATTCAAATCATGAACCATTATTTGCCAATGATAAATTATGTTTACATATGCATCAAGATGTACATTACCCAATACACATGTGAAAGTGTTTGCTTATAACATTATTTCGTTAAGAGGAAGGTTTTAAAAATATGATCATGAAAACAAAACAAAAAACATAACAGCCCATCTTTGTTTTCTCATAAACGTGAGAACCCATTGTGATTACATTTTCAGATGTTATAGTTTTATAATATAGGTATATTTCTTGAATATGTAAAAATAACACATTGTTTATATTCATCCTGACGTGGAACTTAGAAAAGACTACTCTTTCCTAAAATTCGAACTGGAAATTATTTCAATTTCCTTTAAAATGGCTGTCGCACTTCGGACAACTGTATTTATAAGGTTGATTCCATTTGACACTAAGTTTTACATTACAATTTTCTTTAAATTTTGAATGACCAATTCCATTATCTTTACATATGGCACAGTTAATAAACTGTCTACTATTCAGTAATAAACAAAATAATATGCTCATCATAGACCCTACCTGTTTTCTTGAAGTAAACAGTGACATTATTTTTGAGTAATGCTGCCTTACAATAGACTGGTGCCGCAAATATTAGCAAGTACTGTTGTATTAATAAAGTTTGATGAAATTTTACAATTTATTTCGAAATTGTTATTATTGCTGTAATTAAGGCGCATACATTTCAATATGAAAGTGCGCGGTATAAATACTAATATTATAATTACGTTATAGCGACCCTCTTCTTCGTTACATAAACAATACTATCAGGAACCAGACCATAATGGCCACCTTTTTTTCCTACGTCACAGCTGTAGTTGTTGCCAACCACTGATCTCTATTATACTGACAGTATAACAGAGATCAGTGTTGCGAACCGGTGGTTGGCAAACTATCAGCAGCCATGATGGCAATAATTCAAAATGTTTTTTAATATGAAATGATTGAAAACACTGATTATTCAACAGACACTACCAAGCAAATAAAGATAAATCTCTTTTAAATACTTAGGGCCTTAAATGGTTTTTTTTTTTACACAATCTGTCGCTAACCATGGTTGAAAAATTTGCTCACTGACAGCCGCCCACTGTGACAAAATGGTGGTCAATACTTACATAAAAAATATGTATGTCTGCATACATAATGTTTGTTGTCAACCTTGTCTTCAACTTTTGAGAGTTTTTGCTTGACTGAACTGAACCTACCACATTGCCATGTATAGGTCTATGTCATTATGAATCATAAATCATTTTATATAAACATATATTTTGAGAAACTCTACAAAGCAAATATCTTTATCGTTTCCGTTATATCATCTTGATAACGCAAACTATATACATTGCATACATTGGTAAATATTGGCAAAACTGCAATACTTTCTTTAGAATTCATTGAATCAATATGAATTCATTGAATCAATATGAATTTATTGAATCAATATATTATAGATTAAACAACATGTACAATTTGTAGCTCAATTCATTATCTACGCAGGAAAGTGTGAAAGTATTAACGATTTCTTTACAATACACACTTATTTGTGACTTTTTAGAAATTATAAATGTTATCTAAATTTTTTTGTGAAATGTAAGCAATTCGGAATGAATAATTTTTCAGAATGATTGGAACCTTTACCAACTTCACATCAAGTTATTTTTCAGATGATAATTCGGTAATTTTTGGATCACTTAATTACCAATATTGTTGTCACTGATAGTGTAAGCTGACATCTGGTAGATTTTACACTTAAGGCCACTGACCACATGTGGGGTCAGTGGGATCATAAATTTCCGTCTCCAAGACTGACATCCCCTAGACCAATTTTATTACCTTTTCGACCTCCCCTATATTATAATATAAACAAACTACCCCACAGTTGTAAGTGACCAGATCCCATTATTAATATATACATGTTCTGTTAGATTAGAAAACTTCAGTTCGTCTCTTGCTCTCTCTTCTCACACTTCTCTCTCTCTCTCTACTGTACTGCTAGTCCAATAACTTTGTGACCCTACAGTTAGTATTGAAAATAAGAATAGATTTTGTACTTCTTGTGCTTCTCTTATAAGTGTCATTTCTTCATCTGGTAGCACCCCTCTTTCAAGTGTTACAATGGCATACTAAGGTGAAGCGTCTGAGATTCATCTTTAGCTGACCTTGCAACTTTCATTTTTACTTGATATGACGACCTTTGCAGCCCTGTAAAATAACAAGAAAAAATCAAATTTACCTGTTAACAATCAGTATAACCTATAACATTGTGTAATGTATTCAGAGATAATTTGGAACAAAATCACCCTCATTATATTCTCGCTAACGGTACAGCGTAGTAAGCTGCACCGTTCAAAGGTATTCTGATGATTCTGATGCATTACAAACATTTGACCAAAAGTAAAATGACGAAGTTGGAAAATTCAACATTTATTTACCTTTTCTTGTTGTATTGGTCTTTTAGCAGTGTCTTTATGGCTGGATTGAGAGTGGTATCAATGACGTCACGCCCTCCGTTGTTCTTGATGTATATGTTGGCGTCGTTTTTGATGAGATAAATTGCTATGGCAATTAGGTTTGACTTTTCATCCGTAGACTCGCCTTCGTTTCCAACTTTCTGAATAAGCTCCAATAACTTAAATAAAGTATAATTATTGAGGAAATTAATAGAAACATGTACTTTGATTTATTTCTTCACAAATTCTAAAGCAAATAATACATATATAAAACAAACTGAACTTGCTCATACGGTTTACAAAACAATTTGGTCATAACACAAAAACGTCATGAAATGTTATTTCATCCACAGAGGGCGCTACACACGTCAATAAATGTTTTCGTTAACAAAGGGGTATGTTTATTTTTATATTGATTTATTGAATCTTTATTTCTGTATAAGATCTATAATAAGATCAAGGTAAAGGTTTAAGTTAATTTTATCTGAAATAAATAATGCTCACATGTCCCATTGGTGTGGAACCTAATATGTCCTTCATCGAAGCTTTCATCATGACAAGATGGAGGCTGGTATCGCCATCTTTGTCTTGAGCATTGACGTTGGCACCATTATTCACTAGAGCCTCTATGCACTTGTTGTGGCATTTGTCAACGGCCAGATGCAGTGCTGTCTGTCCGTTGACATTTTTAAGTTCTTTATTGCAGTTGCCCTTGACAGAAAAAACAGTTATTTTCAGTCAGTATAATGGAGATTAATACAGACAAATATTCACTGTGGAAAATATTGACTGTAAACCCCAAAGAGCACATCAACAACTAATTAGAATTTATAGAATTAATTAGAGCATGTGAAAGACGCCCTCACCCGTTTGACGAGGGCCAGCACGATTTCTTTGTGGTTGTTGAGAGCAGCAACATGTAGTGCAGTGAAGCCATCGTCCTTTTGTATGTTGATCATTGCTGGTGCTGCTTGCAAAATTCTCCCAACGGCACTAGATTGGTGAAATATGAACGGTGTATTTAACAATGCTGATGCACTGAATGAGAAGGATGCTAGATTTAAGACTTTGCATAGTGGAGTATACATATAGATATCGTTTTAATTTGCGGTAACGCCATGTGTTTATCTCAACTATCGCTAAGTGAGGTACAGGGTTCTGAAATGAACCTTCACTAGTGAGAACGTGGTTCAGTGAGAACGTGGTTCAGGGAGAACTAGAAATTATCCCGCTTTTGGGAAATCCTTTGTTTCATTACCAGAATGCAATGTATAATACATAACTTTCAGGGAATAAGTTTTTATCAAAAATCAATGAATAAACGTACTAAGAATTGCCAACGATTGATGCAAAGTGTAAGCTGTTGAAACCCTTTTTGTTCAGCATCCTGAGGTCCACTCTTGGGTGTTGAATCATCATCTGTATGATGCGTGGATCGTTCTTGATCATGGCTACAAACAATGGCGAATTCCCATCATTGTCCTGGCAATAGAAGAATAGAATACTTAACCTAAACATCAAGGCCCAATTTCATAGATCTGCTGCCAAGCAAATTTTCTGCTAAGCAAAATTTCTATGAGAACCTTGCCAGAAGACTAATACCTTGCTGTTGACGTCACATATTTTCTGTTCATGTTTCAGAAGCACCTCTGCGCATGTCGGGTGACCCTTGGCAGCTGCAAGGTGGAGCGGGGTCAACCCCTTTTTGTTGGATGTGTTTATATTGCTGCCACTTAGCAGAAGAAACTTCACAATATCTGGTTCCTTTCTGTTCAAGGGAGAACAATATTGCAAGATCACAGGTACAGTTACCATTTCATATTTTAATTGGTAATATTGGGAAAACTGCTTTTAAATTTCTAAACAATTAGCTTGTACTCATTTTTTTCACATGTTTAGTCTAAAACAATAAATTAGATTGTGTTTTTCTGTGATGTGTGTTTGAATGCTAAATATCATATGAACAGGTGTCAAAAAGCTAAGCGCGTTTAGCTTTGTGACCTGTACAGACTTACAGAGGATAGTCGTTTTAGCATTTTTAAGCACAGTCCTAAACGCATTCCTAAACGCATTCCTAAACGCATTTATTTGGCATGTGTTTAAATTCTAAACACCATTGTCTACTTTCTCTGAACTAATATACAAAATAAACAAAAGTAAAAATGCACCATTGAAGTGGGTGGATGCATGTCCATGCCTGAAAATAACTTGTTTGGATAATGTAATTTACCCAATGACTGCGAATGTAAGCGCCGTGTCGCCATCTTCATCTTTGACTTCGAGCGGGGCTTTAGCGGTAACCAAGGCGATGACAGCATCCATGTGTCCACGATAGGCAGCTCCCTGCAATGCTGTTTGCTCATCATTATTCTGATAATTAACCTAAAATTGGAAAAATTCATAAAATAATGTTAGTTTCCAAAGAAACATCATCAACGATGATAAAATAATAAATTTTGTTGATAATGTGAATTTATCATTACCGCATCTGGGTTCTTTTTGAGAATGTCTCGGACTTGATCAGCGTTGCCGTTTGCGGCGGCGTGGAAAAGGCTGCTTCCGCTTGTTGGATCTTGATCATCAAATATTTCTTGCAGTCTGGATTTCACTAGCTGGGTCAGTAAATCATCCAGATCTTTGGCTGATAATCACACATAATTTCAGATGTCAGATTTAAACGATTCAATAAAAGCTTTGGAAAAGGAAAACTAGTGACTTTAGACCGTTATATTATTTTTCAGAAAGATCACTGATATCCACTCTGACTGATGATGTCTGCTTTCCGGGTTGAATTTTAGTAAAATGTAGGCCAAATGCTCTAGCCTATACACTGACTCTATAAAGCTTAAGGTATACGTACATTGAAGCCACTGGCCGCCATTTTGCTAGTCTCTTAGGCTACATATTGAAAATTTGCAATATTTAGATGGATATTTGGCCTTCTGCGTTCCCTTTTTAAAGGTAGTAGTAAAATGGCCGCTTGGTGGCTTCAATAATCTGTTTCGTAAGACAATATCAGCAGTAGCGTCAGAGCTGGTAATAATCCTATTTAATGACAGTATTTACACCAAATTCGATTGGAATCAAACCTTCGACTTTCGAATCACCACTGCCCTTTTTCTCCTCGAGAACCAGACATTGAGGATTAATGAAGAATGAAGAACTACCAAAGTTGACTTTGATATCTCCATCTTTGTCGACCACAATGACCTCGCCTACTTTTCCTCTGAACTGAAACAAATACATACAAATTGATTTATGAATGTAACACAGACACAATTTGTTTTTATCTTTGGAAGCCATTTCCGGGCCATTATAAACGTGAAGGGGGATGGAAATTAAAATGGCGTCTCCAAGAAGAAAATTGGTCACAAGGTTGACATTCAAATTCGTGTATATTCGCGTCAGTCTTTAGTCTATGATCGATAGTCCACACGTCAATTATGAACATTTTGTTTCTCAAAATCACCTTTTCTCGCCAGGGTCTAGTAGTGCAGTGAACTTACGTTAGCAATATCGTCATTCCATCCACATCGTATGATTTGTAGTTCCTTCAGCTTAGCTACGTCCATGTCAATCATGCGGACTTTGTCGCCCGAGTCCAAATAAGGACCAATTTTGGTTCCGTCTGTTAGAAAATTGGGAACATATTTTTTACTACTGTACCTGCATCTTTTCTACAAAATCATTTTTGTTTACAAACAGACATAACTTATTGTGCCTTCTTAAACACTGTATTTCAGAAATGTTTTATCGATAAATGCATGCTCATTCAAAATTACCTATATAGGCCTAACCAAATAGGTTGAAAATTTTCTCTAAAATATCTCCATTCTTTCTACCAGAAACCACATTTAATACCAAGTATTGGAAGGTGATTGACATAGAAATCGCCTGTTGTTGCTCTATCAGTGTACCGCAGATCCATCTTGCCATCTTTCCCACACCGGTAGGAGTTGCATGTCTTGCTGGGCCATTGCACCTTCACCCAGGAGCGGTAGGACCCGGAAGAGTTATCCATGTCGCTTACGGTACCCACGGTCCCCTCTCCACCTAAAAAGGACGATAATAGGTGGGAAATAGATTTAATGTAGGTGGAAAAGGGAGCTTGGTTTCTGGGCATTGTGTGCGCCACTGTCAGCCCTGCGACAGAGCTTTTGATTTTTTGCAAAATTGTGCTTAAAGGTATAACATTGGCAATGTTGACACATCTGCTCGTATTAAAGGTATAACATTGGCAATGTTGACACATCTGCTCGTATTAAAGGTATAACATTGGCAATGTTGACGCATCTGCTCGTATTAAAGGTATAACATTGGCAATGTTGACACATCTGCTCGTATTATAAGGTATAACATTGGCAATGTTGACGCATCTGCTCGTATTAAAGGTATAACATTGGCAATGTTGACGCATCTGCTCGTATTAAAGGTATAACATTGGCAATGTTGACGCATCTGCTCGTATTAAAGGTATAACATTGGCAATGTTGACGCATCTGCTCGTATTAAAGGTATAACATTGGCAATGTTGACGCATCTGCTCGTATTAAAGGTATAACATTGGCAATGTTGACACATCTGCTCGTATTAAAGGTATAACATTGGCAATGTTGACGCATCTGCTCGTATTAAAGGTATAACATTGGCAATGTTGACGCATCTGCTCGTATTAAAGGTATAACATTGGCAATGTTGACACATCTGCTCGTATTAAAGGTATAACATTGGCAATGTTGACACATCTGCTCGTATTAAAGGTATAACATTGGCAATGTTGACGCATCTGCTCGTATTAAAGGTATAACATTGGCAATGTTGACGCATCTGCTCGTATTAAAGGTATAACATTGGCAATGTTGACGCATCTGCTCGTATTGAAGGTATAACATTGGCAATGTTGACGCATCTGCTCGTATTAAAGGTATAACATTGGCAATGTTGACGCATCTGCTCGTATTAAAGGTATAACATTGGCAATGTTGACGCATCTGCTCGTATTAAAGGTATAACATTGGCAATGTTGACGCATCTGCTCGTATTAAAGGTATAACATTGGCAATGTTGACGCATCTGCTCGTATTAAAGGTATAACATTGGCAATGTTGACGCATCTGCTCGTATTAAAGGTATAACATTGGCAATGTTGACGCATCTGCTCGTATTAAAGGTATAACATTGGCAATGTTGACGCATCTGCTCGTATTATAAGGTATAACATTGGCAATGTTGACGCATCTGCTCGTATTAAAGGTATAACATTGGCAATGTTGACGCATCTGCTCGTATTATAAGGTATAACATTGGCAATGTTGACGCATCTGCTCGTATTAAAGGTATAACATTGGCAATGTTGACACATCTGCTCGTATTAAAGGTATAACATTGGCAATGTTGACGCATCTGCTCGTATTAAAGGTATAACATTGGCAATGTTGACGCATCTGCTCGTATTGAAGGTATAACATTGGCAATGTTGACGCATCTGCTCGTATTAAAGGTATAACATTGGCAATGTTGACGCATCTGCTCGTATTAAAGGTATAACATTGGCAATGTTGACGCATCTGCTCGTATTAAAGGTATAACATTGGCAATGTTGACACATCTGCTCGTATTAAAGGTATAACATTGGCAATGTTGACGCATCTGCTCGTATTGAAGGTATAACATTGGCAATGTTGACGCATCTGCTCGTATTGAAGGTATAACATTGGCAATGTTGACACATCTGCTCGTATTGAAGGTATAACATTGGCAATGTTGACGCATCTGCTCGTATTAAAGGTATAACATTGGCAATGTTGACACATCTGCTCGTATTAAAGGTATAACATTGGCAATGTTGACACATCTGCTCGTATTGAAGGTATAACATTGGCAATGTTGACGCATCTGCTCGTATTAAAGGTATAACATTGGCAATGTTGACACATCTGCTCGTATTGAAGGTATAACATTGGCAATGTTGACGCATCTGCTCGTATTGAAGGTATAACATTGGCAATGTTGACACATCTGCTCGTATTAAAGGTATAACATTGGCAATGTTGACGCATCTGCTCGTATTAAAATATAAATTTTAAAAATCAACCTGTGAAAGTTTCAGCTTATAAGAGAAAATAGTGAAAATGCATGATATTGTTTGTTCATTATAATGTGGAAGTAAAGAAAAAATAATTAAACACCAGATCTGAGAACTTGTAACTATTTTGTACTCAATCTTACCATCTTGGTCTTTCCATTCCCAATCAGGCCCTCTCACCACTCGGGCCCCTGGGAAAATGCCAAAAGCTATGAATTTGGTTGCCCCGGCTCGACGAGGAACCTCAACACTAAGAAAGCAAAATCATTGAATAAAGATAAGCAAAATAAAGATAAGTAAAACACAGGTGTACGCATACGGTATGGTGGCCCTGAAGGGACATTGCAAGCCGCAATTAGGCCTACATGCGCACATATTTGCGAAGAAATGTACGACATCGCAAATATATGCGCAAATATTCACGACATCGCATATATCTGCGCAAATCTTCAAGACATATAATTATGCGCAGATATTTGCGATTTGTGATGTCCCTTCAGGGCCACCATACGTAAGACGAAGGGAAGTAACGTTGTCAAATTAACGAATTTTCATTGAAAAAAACTATTAAGTTGATACAAGCCATCATGAGAAATGATTTCGTCTGAAGTGATTTCATCATTTCTCCCTAAATAATTACTTTTACATAAAATGTTTTTAAACAATTTTGTACAACCCCTTGTGAAGCTCTGTGTATCATGACAAATTACCCGGCAGCGTTGTTTGTGTCAATCCTGGTAAAAGTGTGATTTAGATCATGTTTGCCCTCATGGTAGCAACTATTGCATAAGTCGTAGTCATGGCATTGGCGGCATTTCCAACGGATCCCTTGAATTCCATGATGTTCACAAACATCACAGGACACAGATGGATGCTTCACTCCTGTCAGGAATAATGTCAGCAAGGTTTATGATTATGGGAAGATAACAAATGGTACAACTGCATCTATATTTTTGGTAAAAAACTTGGTAAAACCAATTGGTAAAACTGCATCTATATTGGTAAAAAGTGCATCTAGAAAAACACTTTTTGAAAAAAATTATATTTTTGAAAATGTTTTAAACGTGTAAAAGATTGTTTTTATTGTTTTCTTGAAAACGTGAGCAGATGTTTTGATGGAACTTTCACAGATTAGTTTTATGAAAATATTTCATGAAAACTAGAGGGTCAAAATTAACGTACAGGAGTTTCCAAATACCAATGTTGTATCTTGCTTTTAAATGCAGTGAACACGTTTGATAATAACCAAACTATACAATTACCGAATTGTTATCTAAAAACCTATTATCTACAAATCATCATGAGAAATTACCTGTCTGAGAAAACAAGAACAAATTTCAATGTTCAACTAAGGAGGAAGGAAATGTCTCTGTGGTTCAATCTAACATCATTGTAACGATTGTTTGCCAAGTGTTACTGATTAGAGGTCAAAAACTGTCTTTTAATTTCCATAATTACCTCATGAAATAGCTAAAACTTCCCGTTTCTATGTATCAGGTATCATGATTTTATTGATGAATAAAATGAAATCATGATGGAAGAGATAAGATTTGAAACTGTTTGTGGTGAGCTGTATGCAGGCCCGTACCATTATAGTTAGCGCACCGAACTCAAGTTCTGGTGTTGCCAGCAGCAGGGTGTGGGTTCGAGCCCCGGTCGTGACACTTGTGTCCTTGAGCAAGGTACTTAACTATAATTGCTTCGTCCTTCGGATGGGACGTAAAGCCGTAGGTCCCGTGTGTTGTGTAATGCACGTAAAAAAAGAATGCGCCTTGAGCACCACTTAGTTGGTGGATACGTGCGCTATATAAGTCCACACATTATTATTATTAGTAGTAGTAGTAGTATATTGGGAGCACAAAATATTGCCAGAAACGACTCCAACAATTTGCTTTGACCATGTTGCCGTATTATATATGAATAGTCATATACTATGAATCGTCATATACTAACATGACCACGTGAACAAGTCTCAACCAATCAGAATGCTTTGACTATTTGAATGAATATTAATCTTACCTATTTGAGCATTATCAAATATGCGAAGATCGAGCTTCCCACTGGTACCACCTGTTCGGTAATTAGCTGCCTTACCGGAGTCCCAACGCACCCATGCACCACTGGCTAAACATATATAGCCAAGAACAATATTATTATTAAAGTCAAACATGGAGTTCGTAATTTAAAAAAAAAAAAAAAATGGTCCTATTTTAATGTTAAGCTGGTAAACTTATGATAGCATTAAAATTCTGAAAGCTGTAGGGCAAAATTAAATCAATTGTTTATCACCCGACGTAAGAATTTCATCAAACTATAAATTAATATTCTTGTATTGATTAATAATTAATATTCTTGTATCGATTAATAATTAATATTCTTGTATCGATTAATAATTAATATTCTTGTATCGATTAATAATTAATATTCTTGTATGACCGCCGTGGGCGGTGACCATTTTACTATTTTGTCTATAGGTAAGAATTAGTTTGTGTGGGTAACGGACTGAAGAAAAGGCTTGAGGCCTTTATTATCTGCAGTAAACATTTGCTGATTTAAAATCCAAACGCCATAAAAACGATCAGGCTTTCACATGAGAAACATTTATATGGATCGTTGCATTGTGCAAGTCCAGGGAGGGGCATCGGCCATTTGAAATAAAGCAGCCCTGGAAAATTTTCGCCAGGCAAATATTTTGATTGAGGTCACAGAACAACTACCTCTCCCCCCTTTGTAAGGGTGAAAATGGGGTCAATTATTTCCCTGTGTGTCAATACCCCGGTACTGTTTGTTTCAATAAAAACGCGCCTGGAATTTTCACGCAATTTCGCGAGATCATTCGCAATTTCGCGAGGTTTCGAAATAACAATTTTATACTCACTACTAGGTTTTTGCTCTGTAGATGGACACGGCACTACGGTTCCAACACAGCCTTTGCCTCCATCCTGATCTCCCCACTTCCAGTCCGGACCTCGTACTACCCTCAAACCCTTCAACATTTTTGTTTTTTCGTCTCTTTTAATTCTCGATTCAATCCAATTTCCAACTGATTTTATTCCAAATGTCTGCACAGAGTTATCCTATCTCCACGAATATCAAAACACGCTCGTATCCTGAACACCAAACCAGACAATTGGTTCCAAAATCCTCGAAAGAGTTTCTTCTAGTTTACAAAATATTCCTTGCATAAAGATACATGTTATTTCCTTGACTACATCATATTCGCTTGACTACATCGAAATACAGCACACGGCATAGCTAGCTGAGGGTTGTCTTGTTTACCCCACAAACGAACAACCACACAATTGCAATATCAGACCCCAAACCATAAGCTTTTTTTCATGACATGGTATTTAAATCGCATATTTACATATCATTATAACAATCACAAACCAATCCCTCTGCTGGGGGGCAGCCACAGAACTATCATCAATGAGTTCATGACAATGATCAATGTCACAACGTGGACATAGCAGGGGATTTCCCCGAGTTTCGAAATCAGGGGAATTTTCCATTGTTGGTTTCGCTGTGGAAATTCTATAAATATAACACATTTTCTGAGATATTGCACATTGAACTGAATATTTTGTTTGCGTTCTAGGACTGCAATATGCAAATAAATGTAAATGTATATAGAACAAAATCATATATTTTATATGAAAACAATAAAACCCGTCACTTTGACCACATAGATAGCCGGAAAATTGTCAAGGGAGGGGAGGCGATTTTTTTTTGTTAAACTAAATCCAAGGGTCCCCAGAAAACATTGATTGAGGTCATATTTTGAATGAGCTTTAAATGGATTTAAAAATTTCGCCGTGCATCAACTTTTTTGTTTCATTTTATTTATTATATTAACAAACAGACCTAATTAGGTAAGAGGCGTGATGTGAAAGCAACCTAATTGATTAATTTGCCACTCTGCTAATCAATTACCAATGCTGTACCTCGTCTTTAAAAACGCGCATTAACGATTTCATAAAGTCTAGACTACGTAGGCCTATTATCAAAGAGAGTAAACCCATGTTTGTATGCCTGAGAGCCTTATTACAACATGTGTTCATGTTCCTTTCGATACAAGCAAGCAAACAAAACCGTCTCTTGTGACTATACCTGCCTATTATGTATTGTAACACCTAGTGGCCACCTGCGCATACTGTGACCACCTTTCTTAAGGTATAGGCCTACTGATCTAGAGTAATTACTCCATTAGAATGAAGAAACACATTGTACCAAAAATATTGAGGCCACCTGCCCATAGTGTCCACCTGTCTATTGTTCCCAACTACCTATTGTGTCCACCTGTCTATTGTGACCACCTCTCTTAAACTCTAGATAATTATTACATTAGAATTAAGAAACACATACCGAAAACATACTGCAATGATTTTAGTACGCATATTATATAAACATCAGCTGGTAAAGCTAATGTTTGTTTTGTTATTGGTGTTGTTGTTCGCGAGAATGTCGGTGTTTAATGAGTAATGGTCCGTGGTTCAATCCATAGATTTTGACCCGGTGATGTCAAGGTGCTTTGGTATTTGAACAGGTGATTTCCTGTTTCGCAATCCACGAGGAAATTTAGAACCGCGTATACATGTACATGTATCACGTATTTAACTGCTTGCCCTCCCCCACCAAAAAAAAGTTTGTCACTGCACTGATTTGGAAGCCGACCTATCACCAGAAACCAGACTTTTTTTTGGGGGGGGGGGGGCCAAAGAGATCCATCATTCAATGATTTGCATATGAAAGCAGTACCAGACATTAATGTTCCGTGTCAAAAGGGGGGGGGGGGTGGTTGGGATAGGGTATGGAACCCCCAAAAAACAAAAATAAATATTGGATGTCAGTCTGCAAATTTCTCAGGCCTACCCCTCGTACACACGTTGTTAGCAGTTCACGACTATTTTATTACCTTGTGGCAAAAATGATGGCCAACAATAATGGGTTAAAAGGCATGCTAGCAAACGATGAAAACCTACCAGCTTTGTTCTCTGCCCAGGTGTACGTCACGAATAGCACCACCTCGCGTTGCGCAAAATTTGAAACAATTTTTTTAAATTTAATTAAAATAAAAAAAATCCACTCAAGACAAAAACAAACTTAACATTGGTTTTTTATTCATATCAACTGATAAAATAACAAATAAATTAAGACAAAAACAGACTTCATAGACCATTTAAACCAAAACGACCTTTTAAACCAACATTGTAAATTACAATATACTTGTGCAGAATTTAATAATTAAATACCGTTTTTATTTATTTTTTCTGATTATCAATCCAATTCTTTAATAATTTTAGAATTTTTTTAATAGACTTCTATACAAATCTTTATCTTTTAAACCTTTGAGAAATATATTTCATTCTATAATATTTCACAATAGTGCTATTTAAATTTAAAATATTTGAAAAATATTTTTTTTTAAACCAAATCAAAGATTTTGAAAATTATGTGTGATGATATTCCCATTACCGTTCCAACTAGGATAACAAAAAAGTAGCGAACATGAAAATAAGTGAGGAAATTGTTTCAAAATATAAAAGTAGGAGGGGGTGGATCCAGGGTGACACACACCCCTGTTAACCAATGGGATCAAACGGTGACGACCCGGGGACGATCCCCTAATCATCAACATTCCTTACTCATCATTTTTCTTTTCCCCCTCCCCTTTTCCACGAAATATTCAAACATGGTCCACATCATACCCAAGGGTGGATTCCAGGGTGACACACACCCTTGTTAACCACTTTTTAAGCTTCTAGATCCCCCATTTATTCTTCACCCTTCCTTCATGTTGCAGAGTCAGCTACAATCTTGAGGAAGGGGTTTTCATCCCGTGGTGACGGAGAGCATCAGCTAGGGCATTCAGGAGTATCTCCACATTATAAGGCTGGCAATTGTGTCCCATCAAACCAATCCTCCATATCTGATTCCACAAAGCATGGACAGTGAACATCACCAGGATGAGAAACAATGAGTGTGTTCGAGTGTCACTTGAGGACTAAGCCATGACAGCCACAAGTAACCCCCCCCCCCCCCCTCTCAAAGCGGCAGGGTAGTTGAGTTGACCGGGTAAGTCCCCAAGGCAGACACTTGAATGCACACAATAAGAAATTGTGTTTTAACATGACCATAACCCTTGGGCTTCAGTGAAATGTATTCGGATTTGTTGTATTAATTAATTCACTTTTATTAAAATGACAGCACTTCAGAACATAATAATTCTAATAATCTAATTTTAATACACTAAGTTATACATACAAATTTTACCATTTTGTTATTTGGATTTACCAATAATATAACCGACTTTTGAGTAAGAAATACAAATAAGATTTTGACTTACCTTTCCTGCTAAGGCACCCAGACCTCCAGAGATTTCAATCTTATACCTGCAAACATCAATCAAAAATATAGTATTCAATATTTGCAAATGAACCTGTAACAGCAAAAAGTTATTAGATAAAATAAAAGCTGTCCCAAAATGGAAACAAAAACCAGTCCTTTGGAGGACCAATCAAATAATATATTGGGTCATATCGTCAAGGATGGCATCTTAAACCCTTTATGCACGGACATTTAGTTTTAAGTATGAATATCTTTTTGAACTCTGACTTGTAAGTAGTAATCCCTTCTTATAAGTTGTGTTGTGAAAATAAGAGCTGACCTGTCCATCATATAGATGGCAACCTCCTTCCACGGTACATCTTGAGGAACCATGACCCCGGTCACTGTGGGTAGACGTGCTGATTGGTCAGCAACTAGTAGCTGCAGTCCCAGTTTGTCTAGTCCATCATAGAGCATCTTAGCACATTCCTTGTGTCTCTTCCAGGAATGCTCTAGGCCTTCTTCTGCTAGCATGGCAAGTCCTTCTCTTAGAGCGTAGACGGAATTGATCATTCCAGTATGGTGATACCTCAAATATAAATTAAAAATAAATCACAATAAGCTAACAAATCCCCCAATAAAATCTAATTAAATAAATCAAAATTTATATCAAATAATACATCAAATCAATTAAATAATTTATCACATAATCTATCATATCAATAAAATCAACAAATACATCAGTTTGTAAATATGAACTAATCACTTTCCTAATATTAATTAGTAAATAAAATAACAAAATGAACAATCAATCAAACTGACACATCAATCAACAAGCCAATCAATAAAACCAATCAACGAATTAATCAATTAATCAATAAACCCAATCAACAAATTAATCAATCAATAAAATCAATCAATCAATAAAACCAATCAACAAATTAATCAATCAATAAAAAACAGTCACTATATCAATGTTCAATCAATCAACAATACATATTTTCCTTCTTTTTTCACACCTACAGATGTAACCTTATCGAGTCATATTCAGTTAAATTAATCATTTAATCAAACAAAAACATCAATCAATTCCATCAATCGATCAATTTATCAATTCACTAACCAATCAATTTAACAATCAATTTAACAATCAATCTTACCTTCTGGGTTTTTCATCACATCCCCAGTAGTTACCAAGTTCAGCCATATCCAGATAGAATGAGGGAACTCTGGTCTTTCTACGAGCCATTTTCTCTCTAGTTGGGTGAAATTATTGATAACATTGTTGGGCGGAAACAACAGAATAAAATGTATGGCATGGTAAGTTAAGTATACTGTGGATTTATCATAAAATAAATGTTTAACCCTAACTCCCTAAGCATTGTTACTGAACAATAAAAATCCTTCAAAATCCTCCAACTGCTTTTGTTGTCTAGGGAGTTAGGGTTAATAATATGCACTGACAGTTACTCATCAGACTTGTACATTCTTTGAAACTGGTGGGCAAATTCATGGCCTTGAATACTTTATACTGGGCAAGAATGATTATTCTTAAATGCCAAAAAATTGAAGGAGAAGAGTCTCCATGACGAGGTAACAAGTAACTTAGGATTATCAGATCGGTTTGCGGTAACACTGTGTGGGTTATATCACCGTGCGGGTTCTGATAAGAACCAAATAGGTCTTCTCTATGTTCTGACTAGCGGGCTCTAGTCATGGTCAAGAGAGAGTTGTCACTGAAAAGAGTTTGGAGATGCATCTGGTTACGTAGGCTCTTGTTAGGATCCTGTTTTGTTGAGGAGATGTCTGATTGGTGCTCGTCTCTATCTTTGATAAGTGCTCGTCTCTTACTTAGCATTGTCAAAATGACTTTCTTTATCTAACCAGAAGCGGCCATGACAACCATTAGGAATATAATACACTCATTGTGACTAATACAACCAAATGGTTGAGTAATGGGTCTGGTTATCTATTACCTTGCTCTTAGACTGAATGAGATTGGTGCCGTACCAGGTGGGGCACCAAGGACCTTCTGTGAACCACTATAGATCACATCAATACCTACAACGACAAAGAGGTTTGTAACAGGTGAGGTATACCATTTCTAATTACCAGACTATCAGGCGTTCCCATTGGGAACAGGTGCTGTTCCCACTGGGAATACTGAATATACCTACAAGCAGTGGTGTAACCAGAGGGGGGGCAGGGGGCTTGCCCGCCTCAGAACCCTTGCCCCCCCTCTTGCCCCCCCTCTTGCCCCCCATTATGGTTTGGTATCAACTATCAATTAACATAGTAAATGGTAAGCGTAATGTAATCTTGCACTTCTTTGGCCCCCCCAAATTTATTCTTTGCCCCCACTTGCCCCCCCAAATGAAAATGTCTAGTTACGCCACTGCCTACAAGGAACACAGTGTGTTAGAACAGAAGCGTTTTGCAAAGCTCCCTTACTCCCTGGAACATTACAATACAATAAATAAATCTTAAAAAAATAACAAATTCCCTCATTCCTTTTCTCGTGCGTAAGAATAAAAATGACCAATGGGGGGAGGGGGGGTGGTTCTTTTTCTTACCCCATTCATCAACCAATAAAGGAACACCTCCCAATGATGCCACAGAGTCCACAAACAAAAGACAGTTGTATCTGCAAGATGAAAGGTGATGAAAGGTGATGAAATTCAAATGAGAAGATCAACCTTTACAGTGTTACATTCACAGATGGTGAACTGGACTCAGTCTATACTCAGAAGGAAACCATAACTTTCTTCAATGCAAGCCAGTCAGACTGGTAGATAATTAAATTAATATGTCCGACATGTTAGCCGCCAGCCTAGGCGACTGATAATAAGATAACTATTTATGTTATTTAGTTATTATTTAACCTGGGGAGACCTTTCAGTGAAACACTGTTTTTCAAAGGTGCCCAGGAAACCTGTAAACAAGGGTGCTTGCTATGTGAACCAGAAACACCGGGGTAAACCCCTACTCTTCCACGACAAGTGTTGTAGGTTCTTTTACGTGCATTACTTAATCTAGTACACGGGACCTACGGCTTAACATCCCATCTGAAAGGACAAAGCAATTATGGTTAAGTGTCTTGCTCAAGGACACAAGTGCCGTGACCAGCCATGCCGGGATTCGAACCCACATTCTGACAACACCAGCACTTGAGTCCGATGCACTAGACCGCTCGGCCACAACACTCCACAATACAACTAGCACAAAACAGGCAACAATTTTGCTTCAAAATCCAACACAACATTCACAATTTACAAATCAGAATTTGAGATTTGATATTCACAATTAGAAATACATACGCACTTAAATATTTCTGCCTATTTTGTGGGACGGGAGTTTTTTCCTGATAGAGATTACCTGTGGCATAGTTCTCCAATGCCTTGAAGAGGTTGCAGTGTCGTACCTGATGATTCTCCTTGTGTAATGAAGAACACAGATGGCTTGTACATCCTAAGACCCTGTAATATTCACGTGGATGAGATGAGTTAATGTCTTGTGATTGAGGCTGGTATTTCAGTAGGAGTAAGGTTTGCAGTAGCACCATGCAGGAATCTTCTGAGATATTAAGAAGTGTTGGTTTTTGTCCTCAGGAGAATGGTTCTCCTAAAGCGATCAAAGTATACTTTTTGAAACATCAAGTTATTTTTGAACACTCATTACATCTCTAAGAAGAACACTCTACAACTCTCAACCCTCCTACAATCAGTGCAATTGAAACAACCCATTCAGGCCACTCAAAGCCATTAGCTGTTGCCAGTGGCCTCCTATGGTTACCCTTCTGTGCACTGTCACACCACTGAGATTGCAGCGTAAAGTGGTCTCCCATTGATACATTGCAGGCAATACTAATATGTTCAAATATTTACAGTGGCCTTGGGTGGCACACAGTTGATTTTGTAAGATTACTTGGAAAGGACAGCAGGCTTGTATGTACTAAAGGTTGGTGAAGAACATATTGAAAATTTAGTGGATTGGAGTGGCCTCCATGTGTAGTAGGGTTTTAAGAGACTGTTACATGGTGCTACCGCAAACCTTACTCCTACTGTACTTCAAATCCTACCAGGATTTCATGCAATGTTTTTGTATATCATTACAGAAACAAAACAATAGTATCTTATTTCTAATTTTGTGTGCAGAAGCAGTGTTTGTGATTTCATTGTCCGTTTGTGAAGTCAGAGCAAAATGTAGACTGAAGCGCAACAACAGAGAAAACTTACATTTTCTATCTCAAGGAGTGAGAACACTTGACCCATTGGTTTCTTTATGGTCTTCACATTCGCTCCTACAAATAAAAATATAAATAGGTCATGAAATTGTAGAATAGATATTTTAATTTCAAAAGTGATATTTGGGTTATTATTATTGTTGAACCATACATTCAGTGTCCAATTCCATCTCAGTAACACAGAAAATGTACAAATACTTCTTCACAATTGTAAAGTTTAGTATTACGACAATTAAAAATTATTAAATAATTTAATTAAAAACATGTGGGTTGGTCGTTTAAGTTTTGGCACTAATTAGTACAGACAAACATGATGGGGACAGGATGCCGACTATGAAAAACATGATTATGTTGGCTGGACAACAAATCTTTTTTGGGGGGAAATAAAGGTTCCCATTATGAAATACAGGTTTTTATAGGTTTAAAGGTTTTGCTGGGAGGCCTGAAATTACCAATTCTAGTGGCTAAATCGGCAAGTCGCTGTCCCCACAGCCCCTTTTCAGCAACTAGGATGGTGTCACCATGCTCCACTATGTTCATTGTGGCTGCTTCCATTCCAGCATGACCTGTTCCACTGATGGCTAATGTCAATTCATTCTTGGTCTGAAAGGCATATTGTATTCCTGCTTTTACATCGTCCATTACCTTAAGGAAAACAAAATAGAAGATTAAGAAAAAGTTCCAGTTGCCACAGCTACGGCATGTGCTTCAATGAAAAAGAAAATTATCAGAAATTTGTAAAAATTTTGTAAAATAGTCAAAACCATGGTAAAATACTGGCTATAATATAGTAATACACTCATTAATGTTTCTTTCACAGCATGACAAGTAAATCTTGATTTTTGTGCAAAAATATTCCTCATCCAACCCAACCAAAGAAAACTACACTGGGCCACTGGAAAGGATGTTGTATCCAAACACCACTTTTTTAATGTTTTTAAATTTTTGTTTTCAACCACTAATCAGTTGAAAGAAAAATGGGTCCAACGATTTTTGGGGGTACAGAAAGCGAAAGGGGGTTTAGTGTTACCCGAGACACCACGGGGTCTCAGACATTGATGCAAAGATGTTTGGGTTACATAAATAAATTACAATAGCGTACAACATAATGTATATGTTGACAGATACGTTCAACCCCATATCCAGTTCAAAGTGAATTGAGTCCTTATTTTAATAGTCTGCCCATCTGTCAAACTGACCTCATAATTGTTTTTGCCTTTTTTTATTGTGTATTTAATACCTAGTAATAGGTCAAACTGATTTTTTTGGTATTCCAATTACCTTGCGTCATCTAGTTTAACCTTCCTACTACTACAAGGGTCAAAATCAGTCAAAATGTTGATATACATTGTACTTGCCTAAGTATATCTAGTACACTTAAAAGTCTGTCAAACCTTACGTGTAGTAAGTACATTTACAGGTCAAAATGAGTTGACAGTTTTTGACTGGTAAAAGCATAAGCCTTATCGCTAATAGCACTGAAGCAACTGCTGCAAAAGCATACAGGGATACAAAAAGGGGCATCTGTTTGGCGCAGCTTTTGTGACGTCAACAATATTTTGTTTGTCCGCACGGCACGCAGTGGCGCTGTTGCGCCCACAGACATCCCACAATTCCTTGCAGTTGCTATTAGCGATAAGGCTTATGGTCTGGTATTGTTCGGGGTGGTCAAAATGACAGTAAAAACAGTCAAAAATGCCCCTGTGTGCATATTTTAGTGCAATTTTAGTGTTAAATTTCTACTAGTACTACCATCGTTGAACATGGCTAACGTTAATTTTACACATGACAGATACAAGTGTAAAAAGGGGTGTGTCGCTGTTCTCACTAGACACGTTCTCCACCTTACTGAGCAGGTACTGAGGTAAGATTACATTGGTTATAATGAGTTGGTTCTACCCGGGCCACTTTCACTTCAGTTACTTGAATGAAGGTACGCCAGGTAGGCCTACATCAATACATGCATGTACGAACGCTGACTCAACTCAACATCATCAACTCCAGATGAGCTAGACAAACTCACAAACTCATTCACTCATTTGACCTTGTCAGTAGGCCTATGTCACTTAACTTAGACTTAAGTTGTCCTGGCCTTTGTTAAGTTCGATTGAACAACTTTACCTTTAGAAATTCAGGGTGTAAATGACCCAAAACAGGCAGAGCCCCCGCAGCAAGAATTCTCGGTGGAATGTTGGAAGGCCCAGGCCCCATCAGCAGCTTTTGCGGAACATTTATGGGCTTCAGGAGCTCCCTGGAAGGAGAAAATTTGAGCTGGGAAGTTGACCGTGAGTACGCCATGTTTCAAACTATAACTTAAGGCTGGTCTCGTGACAGTACAGTGTCATGTCATGTGTCATGACGAAGGATAATGTCCAGTACTGGACAGTCAGTATCTTTGACACGATACGAAAAGGCCAAGGGATAGGCTACAAGTACAAGACTTTGGAATTGTGGGGGTAGGCCCTACCTGGCCAAGTGTTTTTTGTTGTTGTGTGATTAATGATGAGGATCGATATCGGGAGAAGTGGATCAATAGAGGGCAGTATACCTTTTTTCACACAGTGAAATTAATGTGCTCGCATCGTTTAATTTTGCCCCGGTGTGGCACGGACATCGTGCCACACTGGTGGGGCAATGTTTAATTCATCTCTAACTGTTCTTAGCTGTTGCATTAGGCGAAGCTAAACACAATTCAGGATCAATTCTTTAGATAAATAATATGATTAAATTACAGTAAAAACGGAACACTGCCTTGGAAGTTGTGGCCGTTGAGTGCTGCTAATTATGTATTCCGATCCGATCCGGTTCCAATCCATGATCTTATGTGTGATCATCCGATCCGATCTTGCAGGATATGCAAATTAGTCTGGGACCGTTACTAAGAATAGCGTGTGCTGCGGTGAAGAGGCGCTGGGACTAGAACATCCAATCTATTTCATCATAATTTCGGTAAAATCAATCACAGAAAATTTTGATAAATTCTCCAAAAGGGTTTACCAGTATAAACAGATTCAGAATTTATGCGCCAGATGATTAGCATTAAAGTGAAAACCCACAACTAATTGTTTTGTGGCTCAAGTAATGATGGATTGAGGGACTATATGGCCCAACATCAATGTCTTAGATAGGTTTCGGGCTTCCACTTTTGAGCACTGGCTTTTATACGGATCTAATTTTGTGTTACTTTATGCTGGTCTCTTTCTCCATGGTATAACAAAGTAATACAGGAGGGTCTTGAGGACGTGTTGCTACCTTCTTGAGCAGCGCCCTCATACAGCACGAGGCAATATTTTCTTCATATAAAGATCCCCGTTAACCCTCATGTATCAGCGTGAAGATGTGACGTCACACTTTGAGTTAGAGGCGCGTGAATTATGCCAAATCCTGGTCGTGTAGCCGCCATACTTTCCCCGATGCTGAACTTTGACCTTGGTTGGTAGCTAGCGAGCGAGCCTTGAAGCATGACGTCAGATCTTCAGCACAACACGTTAACGTATCCAATGAAATCCTTTAGTGGTACGTCTGGAGCCTGTCTATCTTTGATAGGATATAGACAGGGGACCAGTCTACTGTATTTGCAATGTTTACCCCTTGTGATATTAGGAAAAATTATGCAACGCTTACCCCTTGTGATATTAGGATAAAAAAATCTACAATGCTTACCTCTTGTGCTTTTAATGGAAATTTGACACTCGAGATGCTTCACAGAAATATTATAGGGAAACTACAAAGCTGTGATTTTAGGGTAAAACATTAAAATAATCTCTATGATTTCTGATGATTTATATATCTTTTATTATCTTAAATTGTAACAATATAATTTTTAATAATTGATTTTTGCCCTTCACTGATTTATGTATAAAGCACTGAAATAGAAAAAGCTGCCGAGAGGACCAATACAGGACTCGAACCCATCCTCCTGCTTGCTAGTGCAGACATCAGTTACTATCCTCAGAACTTGAATTTTATCAATCAATATTATATAACCCGGCCTCCTACAATCTGTGCAATTTTTGAAACAACCCATTCAGGCCACTCCAAGCCATTAGCTGTTGCCAGTGGCCTCCCATTGATACATTGCAGACCATACTAATATGTTCAAACATTTACAGTGGCCTTGGGTAGCACACAGTTGATTTTGTAAGATTACTCGGAAAGGACAGCAGGCTTGTACATGTATGTACTGAAGGTTGCTCAAGAGCAGAATTTTGTGGATCTGAGTGGCCTCCATGTGTATGTTTCATACTTTGACGACTGATCATGTACACATGAATACAATCAACACATTGGTACTATGATATGGAAGAAACAGTAATTAATATGAATGTACTTTGTGTTCGATTTGATGTTTTTCCCTTTGCATAGGAAGCACAGAGCTTTCAGTGACTACAAAAACTCAAATACTTTATAGATACATCAGTTATGGGTAAAACAAAAGCAAACCCAATGTTAATTATCCTGTCGCAATAACTCCATTAATTAATTAAATTTGGCTTCATTATGAAAGCAAAAACAAAACAACTTTAAGCCACCATTTCAGATATTCAATATTTTTTCTTCTCCAATAAAACATCAAGTGATGTTTAAAATGGAAAAAATATATAAAGAGAAAAATTTTGTGTGTATATATATATATATATAATATATATACACAAACATTTGATTTTTTGTTATAAATTAATGTATATATTACAATCAAACCTATTACGTTACTATGGGAACCTTGGGTACCCTCATTAATATACTCTACTTTGATGTCTTTCAGTGGAATCACAAATCCATTTCATTTCTTCAATCTGATATGTTAATAATGCATACAAACAAAACAATAATTCAAACATAAACTTAATCAACTGCTTTCAAAAAACAAATTAAATGAATAACAAAAAGTCTTAATCAAATTGAATAAAATCTTTCATAAAAATGGTTTTTAACTACAATTATCATGATTCAAGGGTTTAAGATTGCCTTGAACCATATACCTCAAATAAATTTCATACTTTTATTAAAGGGAAAGTATACCTTTGGTAAACTTGCATACTGTTGTGACTCATATCAAGTGTTTATATAAAACAACCATGAACATTTCAGCTGATTATGTTATGTCATTAACAACAAACTAGTGAAAGTACATTCAGATATTTTGATCGGCAAAATCAAACTTTGTATTAATTTTGAATAAAGAATTTTGATAAAGTTCTTTATAAAAATGTTGACGTACATACATGTAATTGTGAGTATCAACCTGACTGTAAAATGATAATTCCTTAAACAGAAATAAATCACAGCTTTATTCCTTCACCGACTTTAGACTACTAATTAATATTAAGAATATTTTATGTACAATTCTTATCGTTTATGGTTTTGAGAATACCAAAGTTATACACTGTCCTTAATCAATTAATTTTGAAACAGATTTTATTAAGCATTTGGAAACAAGGCACTGGATTACATATCTATACATTCATATTGCATTCAATCTAATAATATGGTTTGGCAAAGAATTTTCTGATACAACAGAAAATACTGTCCTAGGTAACAGTTTTGTTAATTTTGTATTACCTTGGTAAATTTACACATCCACACTTGGAAATATCAACTTGAAATAGGGAAATAGGTTGGTGTGATTATATTCTATTACTATACCTCATACATATTCGTGATCGAGAGCCGAATTCTCACTGGTCCATTCACCATCACGTGCCAGATGCTATTTTGGCTGTTTACCAAGCGCCCGCGAGTATTCACACACAAGGTAAATACGCATGCGTAGTAGACTGTCGCATATGCGTCAGTCTACTACGCATGCGCTTTACGAAGCAATCGGGGAACAGTCGCACGGTGTAGTACGCACGCGCGAACATCGCCCTAGCTGCATACACATGAAAAGATGGCGGCACACGTAAATGTCAATTCACGTTTTCCCGAGCTCCTTATTATTGTAATGGCAACTGAATATGTATGAGGTATAGTAAAACAAATATAACATGGTTTATTTCGGGTGGACAGTCGATATTAGCTCCCCTCGGTATTGGAAGTTTACAAACTAGTTCCCGAGGCGAACTTCCAATACCTCGGGGAGCTAATATCGACTGTCCACCCTCAAACCATGTTATATTTGTATACTGTTACCTTGGTGAGAGTTTGGTCAATTTAATGTTTCCATGATTTCCACAGTTTGTCATTTTAAGTTGAAATAGGTTGGCGTGGTTATATTCTATTACCATGGAAACAGTTACACCTTTACACTTACAAATCTAAAACTTGTAAATGGTTTGTGTAACTACATCTATCATTACCTTGGTGGCAGTGACAGTTTTGTAAATGGTGCGTTTCTATGGTAACATTTATACCTCCATGGATGGATATCTCCAATCTGTGATAGGTTTTTGTGTTTCTTTGACTGATTGAGGAGAAACCCAGCGCTGGATGTACTGAGATCCACCGGCCTTGTCATTGGTTCCTAAACAAGAAAAAAACATACAATTGTCTCGGTAATCCAAATATGGAATAAAATATATCATTACTAAATATTATTGTGAACAGAATATAGGTTATATAGTAGTATTTCATTATAGTGATTCATGGCTACAATGCATATTAACGGAAAGGTACAACATTGGTATTAGGTAAGATAAATTCATTGCAGCCTTTTGATTGTTAAGATATATATCATAAAACTAACCTGTGAATAATTCATCACAATAGGTGTTCACATTTTTGAGAGAGTTACACAAAACTGTTGCATGTTTTTCATGTTTTAATGTTCTACAAAAAGTTACTGCAAAACAACTTTTTGTAAATTCAACATAATAATCCCTTTTTTCTCCAAAATGAAAACATTTCAGACAAAATAATGAATGATATATGTTCATATACCAATTTTACACCAAGTAAGTTTTAAGATAAAAATGTGTTAATTTGATAATCCCTATAGTACCAATGTTGTACCTTATGTGAGAGTCAATGATAATGATGGGTATAACCAAATGTATGTCACAGTAGTGTTTTCCTCTACACACAAATTCTTTAATATTCTTCCAAGTTTTTTATTTTTCCTTTCAACCTCCGTGGAAATTTCCCAGTATTTTATTTCTCATTCTTCATGGCCTTCCCTTTCCATACCTCTACGAGGGAGTCTAGAGTCTGAAATCTGTCATTCACAATTTTAATTTTTATAAAATTAATTACCAGACATTCTTCCTCCACCGAATGGCTGTTGTCCGATGACGGATCCAGTTGATTTGTCGTTGATGTAGAAGTTACCGGCCGTATCTTTCAATAAACCTGCTGTCTGCTTCACCACATTGCTATGGATACGACAATACAACAATGGATATAGATGCATTATGTCAGGACACAGTGGGGCGTTTAGGGGGTATGGGGGACGTGAGACTAATTTTCAATTTTAGGCCTAAGATAACCCCCTAGGGGTAATTTTGCCCCAGGAGTTGTTTTAAACATGTTTAGAGATCATCAGACTGCTCATTTTGGAGATATTGTGAGATTTTTGAACAAATATGTGCATTCATGGTTGATTTTTTTTCTATTTTATTTAAAAACCGCATATTCATGATTGGTTCATTCTATTTTATTTTTCAAAAAAGCCAACTAAGCACAACACAATGACATTTCTTTTTAGCTATTAGAAAAAGAGTCATAGGACATTGCTGTTTTTCAAATTTTCCAGATTTGACGATTTTCAGCCCCAATTCTTGGCAAAATCCGGCCAAGGGTTACAACTTTAAACAATTTTTTCTCAAAATCTGCAAGGTAGCCCAAAACAATTCTTTGATATTTAGTTCAAAACACATCAATAATCATTATAAAAGTATCTACAACTCTGGCGGAGTGTGGCGAAAAAAGTATTGTCACTTTTTATCCGGTCGCCCTTAAAAATCAGTTGAATTTTGAGCAAATTTTGATAAAAATTTTCAAAAAATGTGTACTTCTGACCTGAAATTAGGTTAAATTTGATATATTATTACCAATAGATGCCTCAAGGATAAGTAGAAACCATCAAAAGATATACAGCTTGTTTTGAGAATTTTAATTAAAATGTTTAAAATCTATTTTAAATAATTTCAAAATATTTAGATATTTGACTATTTATTTCCTGACGTCTTGTTTTTCTGATCTTTAAAATGTAATAAAAATTGTTCCTGAAGAGCTAGAGAGGTGATCTAAAGAGCAAAATGACCCCAGAGTCTTCCCTATCTAACAAAATCAGTTTTAAAGCATTTTAATGCTTTAAATTAAATTTTGGCTCAATGTCCCCCTAATGCTCCACTGTGAAGGAGACGGAACAGGAATTAGGAGATGTTTCTCCTTAAATGGACAATCACGATGAGCAGGGCATGCTTGGAATCAGAGTGCTAGTTTTAGATTAACTCAGTAACTGAAAATAATAACCTACATGATAAGGTCATATTACCGTTCCTGCTGCAAAAATGAGCCAGTAAATTTCAGTCACTGTGTTCATTTTAAACTAGGACACAGATTCCATACCCTGTTGAAAGTCTGCTCTGATCATGACGATAGTGTTCCTTTAAGTAGGCTCTTGTCAGTGGTGTGATTTGACAAAAGGAAAAAATCCTGAAAAATGGGTAGCAGGCCTGGGTCTCCCTTTGGTCTAGAGGACAAAGCCCCCTGAACCTCCTGGATGTTTAATTTTGGAGGATTTACAGACTCTCCACATCCCCACAAACAAGAAACTAGAGGTTTGGACACAATACAGGCTACTTCTTTTTTTCCTTGCTGGCTACTTCTCTTCTTTCAAGAACATTTTGAGGCAAAGAGAGATTTTTAAAAAATCCTGAGAAATCATAGGCCTGTCTTGTTGGGGCAAATTCTGATTGGTGCTCATTGGAATATGTTTGAACAACTATATTAAACCCTATCTTTCATGACTTTATAGCCACTTGTGTAGTCACTCCTCCTAACCAATCCTATCCCTACACTCCACTCCCATCTTTGAATCAATACTTAATTCACTCCTTACCTGTCTCTAGCAAAGATAGCTCCAGTCAGACCATACTGTGATGTCTTATTGATAATTCCAACTGTCTCATTAAACTTGTCATCAGGATAGACGTAGACTGTAACGACAGGACCGAAGATTTCTTCATTCATCAGTTTCTCGTTGGGATCATCCGTCTCATAGATAGTCGGCTCCACATAATATCCTTTGCTACAAAACACAAACAAGGACAAGTGTTATTCCGACAATTTATTCAGTCAAGATTTATTCAGGGGTGTCATTTGATAAAAGTAAAATATCCTAAAAATGGATAGCGGGCCTGGGTCTCCCTTTGGTCTAGAGAACAAAGCCCCTGAACCTCCTGGATATTTAATTTTGGAGGATTTACATCCCCACAAACAAGAAACTAGAGGTTTGGACACAATACAGTCTACTTCTTTCTTTCCTTGGTGGCTACTTCTTTTCTTTCAAGAAAATAATGAGGCAAAGGGAGATTTTTTTAAAAATCCTGAATTCAGGAAAAATCCTGAGAAATCACATAATAATAATAATAATAATAATAAAGATTTGTAGCGGGCACATATCTACCCGGCTGGGCGCTCAAGGCACATTACAATTTATTACAAAATAACTAATTTTACTTTAAGGATAGTATCTCCGACAGAAAGAATTAAAGATGTCTACTGCCATCATCAACTTAACAACTAAGTTTTATAAATAAATAAACAATTAATTAGCTGTTGTGAACTTTTACCAACTAAAAGACCTGAAGTATCAATGCAAAATCATCTAAAATATTCAAGACATTGTATTACCTCTTGTCACAGTTTCCTCCAGCTAAAGTCTTAATGCTAGATGACGTCTTGGCATAATCTAGGTAACCTTTAATCTTGTCAAAAGACTGAAGGATAAAACAAAGATTTGTAAAATATTAATTTGAATTTAACATTAATAAATTAAACAAATTTGTTGAGTAGAAAGATTGCAAGCCTACTGATAAGTTAAAAAGCATCAGGATCCCAATCAGACAAAACTAAGCTTAAAGGGGAACTCCAGTTATTGTTGGTAGTAAAGTAAAATGAAAGTGTGAAATTACATGATTACCTTAATTTTATTGAATTTGTTCAGTTCTTGCAATCATCTAAAATGTCATATGACATTGGGTTGTCATGCGTGCCGCCATGTTGTCCTAGAACCTCTGGTACATATTGAGAGGTTTACTGCAATTTGGTTGATCAATGACCTAATATACATTGGTAATGTTGGAAAAACTGTTTCTTCACATATGCTTACTCTAACTGCATAAAGATCATGATCATTAATTTTGTCTCACGAGTTTTTGAAGCCTCGTTTGTGTGGGATTTTCTTTAGCAACTCTCAATGCAAATTACAATCATATAATATGACAAAAGGTTTAGAGTGTCCACAAAGCACAAAATAAGTGTCTTACCGCAGCATCAATGACAGCCGAGAAGAATGATGAATAGTCATCTGGCTGCAAATGAAATGACAACAACAACAAAAATCACTGAAGATAACAGTATACACTATTAATGAATCCAGAAAGTATTGACCGTAGTTTTACTTTGGGACAAAAACTTGGTACTCAAACTCAGACTCAAGATTTGTGGACTACCAGTCCAGATAGCATTGATAATGGTTTTACTCACTGAGCTAATACTCGGAACTCATGCAGATCAAACTCAGACTCAACTACCAGTCCAGATAGCATTGATAATGGTTTTACTCACAGGGCCAATACTCAGAAATTAAACTCGGACTGAAGGTTTCTGGACTCAACAACAAGTTTCACTCACCGGGCCAAGCTTGATCTGTTTGTGAACATCAAGCATTCCCTCTTTGACTTTGGGCCACAAACTCTCAGGAACGTACATCCTTGAGCAGGCAGAGCACTTCTGACCGCTGAACTCAAATGCTGAGCGGATGGTACAATTGACGACAGTATCAACATCCGCTGATGGGTGAATAAGATGATAGTTCTTTCCTCCGCATTCTGTGAAATGAAATTTAAAATATTTACTTTTATTTTAGTCAGTATAAAGCCCCTATGGAAAAAGATGCCAGGCCAGTATTGTGTTGGCATGCACAGAGGGAGAAATAGCTGGAAAGAACAGGCGTGGTCGCCCCACCAAAACATGGACAGATAACTTGACAACATGGACTGAAGGAGGACTGACTGTCCTATGACATTGTGTAATCTAACGCCAACGGCTGCCTTTAGCAGCTACAGTTTCCTGAACTGAACTGAAAGCTCCTATATAATTTTGGTAATCTCAAAAAACATGATCACAGTTTTTGCATAAAACGTACTAGGTGTAAAGTTGATAATGGCATTCAACATCCCTTGAAATATTTCTGTCTCGGGTGCTATCGTGTTGTTTCTGTCTCGGGTGCTATCGTGTTGTTTCTGTCTCGGGTGCTATCGTGTTGTTTCTGTCTCGGGTGCTATCGTGTTGTTTCTGTCTCGGGTGCTATCGTGTTGTTTCTGTCTCGGGTGCTATCGTGTTGTTTCTGTCTCGGGTGCTATCGTGTTGTTTCTGTCTCGGGTGCTATCGTGTTGTTTCTGTCTCGGGTGCTATCGTGTTGTTTCTGTCTCGGGTGCTATCGTGTTATTTCTGTCTCGGGTGCTATCGTGTTGTTTCTGTCTCGGGTGCTATCGTGTTGTTTCTGTCTCGGGTGCTATCGTGTTATTTCTGTCTCGGGTGCTATCGTGTTATTTCTGTCTCGGGTGCTAATCGTGTTGTTTCTGTCTCGGGTGCTATCGTGTTATTTCTGTCTCGGGTGCTATCGTGTTGTTTCTGTCTCAGGTGTTAGTAAAATAAGTGAAATTATTTCCAAAATGAATTTCTGTCTTCATGAGGACAGAAATTCCACATTGGAATGAATGCAAATATGCTAAATGCATCTTCACTTTTTTGTCTAAGATGTTAGTTTTAGAGTATTTCCCAAGATTTGACTGACCTCCGATGAGTCTTGGGAAGGTTTTGTAGGTGTCTAGATTCTCACCAACCTGTTTCCATAATCTCTGGAACGTCCTGAGAAAAAAAGAAAATCCATGTTTATATATATTTTTTTATTATTAACATGTTTTTCATGTCAACTTTACTAAAAATTCTGAAATTCTCTTACTTTGTGCTTCCAACAAATTCTTACTTTGTGATTCCAACAAAATCTTACTTCGTGCTTCCAACAAACGCAATAGCAGACAGATCAGGTGACTTGGTAATGGTATCTCCAAACACCGTCCCTGGTGCAGGGATAAAGTTGATGACACCATCGGGAAGTCCAGCTTCTTTCAAGATCTGAAAGACCTTGTAGCTTGAGTAACAGCAGGCTGGGCTGGGCTTCCAGACGACCACATTACCCTGGGGGAAATTCAAGCCACGGTCATTCAACAGAAAAAGATTTTATTTCAAACCGGTTTAATGAAATCTGTATTAGATTTATACTTGGCCAGAGACAGCTGTGAATTTAAACAATGAGTTGGCAATATACAACATGTAACTAAATAAAGAAGGCATAATTACTATTACCATCATAGCTGGTGTACCGGCCAAGTTTCCACCGATAGCTGTGAAGTTAAATGGTGAAATGGCAGCCACGAATCCTTCCAAGCCACGATATAGCATAGTGTTTCTACTTTCCTCTGTACTGATTGGCTGGACATTGGCCAGATCCAAAGCAAACTGACCATGGAAGCGGTAGAAATCAGCAAGCTCACAGACAACATCCAGCTCTGCTTGGAACGCTGTCTTTGCCTGATAAGATGACATAAATAATAATTAGTAGGGTGTAGTGAATTTTGGAAAAGTTTGAATTTTAAGTTCTGAATACCCTTAAATGATGTTCTGGCAATATCTAAAACATTCCACACACAAAAAAATTCATGCAAAAAACTTTGCCCAACCAAAAAATTGATTAAATATTCCACCAAAAAGTGCCGAGTCATTATTTTTTGGAGAATATTTTTCTTGTGTAGTTGGATACAAATAAGCTCCAGAGATGTCCTACGCATAATTTTGTGAGCCTAAACTTGAATTTACATGGTAAAAGAAACGTGTGCAAAAAACACATAAGGTGTACTTTAGCCATTGTTGAGTCTGCAAGTTACAGTAGGCTATATGTACTAACTGAAATCTTTCTTTGAAGAAAATGTTTTTATTAGTGATTTGGATGCTATGACTCAGCACTTTTTGGTAGAATTTATAATCCATTTTTTGAATGAAATTTTTTTTTTGGTGGAATGTCTTAGATATTGCCAGAACATCATTTAAGGGTATTCAGAACTTAAAATTCAAACTTTTCCAAAATTCACTACACCCTAATTAGTCTCAAAGTTTAAGATTTGAGTGAGAAAAGAAAGACAAAAAAAACATGGAAAATGTTGGTTTACAAGCAGAAAAATCTGTCCATTATGATCAGCTTTTAAGATGATTTTAGAAATATTGCTCCTAAGTATTGCCACACCACACCTAATGAAATTTCAAGTAAAAACTGAGTGTTTATTCATCAGAAATGTGATTTTTTTTTTAATCAAAGGTACACACTTTGATCATTATTTTAGTCAGGCACATAGCCAAATATTTGTCAAGGGAGGGGCAGCAAAAAACTTTTAAGTAGCCCCAGGAAAATGTTTGCCAGAAAATACTTTGATTGAGGTCACAGAATAACTACCCCTTCCCCCTTTTAAGAGTAAAAATGGGGTTAAATATTCTGATGTGGAGCCAATATTTTTGTTTCAATTTATATGTTGTATTATTAAAAACTGGAACATTTTGTCCACTGAGAATGACAAGATAAAGGGAAGACTCGTTTACCTGTCCAAGCATGACAGCAGCTACTAGATCTGCTCTGTATTTAGTAGAGATAAGATCAGCTGCCTTAAGGAATATTTGGATTCGGTCTTCAAGAGGTCTGGCTTCCCATTCTTTCCTGACAGAGAGAGATGCATCAATAGCCTTGTTGACAAGCTCCTAGATTTGGAAATAAATAGATAGTTGAAGGCTCTGTGCTAGACTGCAATACAATTCTACATCTTCTGGATTCCTTGTTCACTAAATGGATACCCGGTGTTATTTAAATTACACATAAAATAGCTGCAACATTTGAACATTCTGTTTTTCAAATAATGATTTGGTGACCCGTTTTTAAGTCTTGGCTAATACACTAGCTGAAAGTGAACTATTTGATCTAATAATAATAAAATGTTAGTACATTGTATGTATAACTGGATTTGTGCTCGACAACAAGAGGCCACAATGTGTTGGGTATATACAAAAATACCAATAAATTGCCAAATTTGCAAATAAATGTATTATTACAGAAATATTATATGTTTACATATTATTTATTATTGGTAAGGTACAAGTATGCTTACTCTCTTTGAATCCAGATTAATATGGTAAATTGTAGACATGTTTAAACAAATATTGCAAATTTGGAGTTTGGGGAGCCATATATGTAGATTATGTTTATATTTGTGTCTGTATTTACCTTGTTTCCATAATGCACTGATGCCAACTTGTGACTGTGGTCAAACGGCTGCAACACAAATACACAATGATAATCATCAATTTCAGTTTATAAAAAACATCTACATTTCAGTATATTTAAATTGTTATTTGTTTTAAATGCAGGGGACAGGCTGTACTGAATTCACATTTACAAATAATGTTATTTTAAAACAGAACAAATGTACAATGTCTAAGTTCATTTATTAGAATTACATTATTTATAATTGCAATTGTTTATCTCCCGACGCAAGAATTTCATCAACCTAAATATATAGCGGAACTCGCTGCTATATAGGATTCTAGCCTGCCAATCGTCATCATTCAAGCTCGGTGGTTGAGAGGTTAAGACGTCCGCACTAGTAAGCAGGAGGTCAAGGGTTCGAATCCCGCCCGAATCGCCTGTGAAGTTTTTTCCACAGACACTCAGAAAGCACTGAGTATGCAGTGCTATACAAATTACCCTTAGAAGGGTGGACAGAACAAAAATACCCTGTACCCTGTCTACTCTAAGTCATGAGAAAAGTGGGAAAAAGCATTCACAATTTACATCGTGCAACTTTTTGAAAATGTGCATATTTGATTTCATTTACTTTGAAATAAATGTACAGACAAAATTAAAATTTACAGGAATGGTACCTTAACTTACTTCATATCATGTCAGGTTTCAGATAATAATTTTGTTATTTCGTTATCAGGTATTTTACCAATGTTATAAGTACCTTCACTACATAACAACAAACCAATATAAAGAATTTTCATCTAGACAAACCAAGATATGCTTCCTGTGTAAACAGAGTTCAATACCAGAAGCAAAGGTCAATGTTTATTTGCAATTGTTACAACAGAAATGCATTAAAAAAATGGGATTAAAAAAAATCAGGTTTCTGGTGTCCACACGCGTGTCGTCAATTTTAATATTTTTGCTATGAAATGATGTTCAATTGCAACAAAAATTGCTGAATTGATTGGAATTCTGCCATATTGGGTTTTAAACGACTTGGTTATATACATATGTATGTATGCCCGATTTGTGAGGCCTCTCTTAGCCACCATACTTTGTGTATGGGAAATTTACCACATTTACATGTATCACGTATTTCCCTGTTGGGAAAATTAAAAAAGTGCGTCACTGATTTTGACGCCAACTGATGACCAGAAACTGGAGACTTTTTTGGGGGGCTATCTGGTTTTATTGAACAGGTTATTTTACAGGAGCATGGCCATACGTTAATAGATAAAGGTGAAAATTTCATGTGAACTAATATTAACAGAGGTAGGGCATTTATTCAAGATAAGGATTAATGGAGATTGAATCCTAGTAGGTGTGGGGCTATTGGGCTACACTTTATGCATTGATGTTACAAAGTGCGTCGGCATTTTTATTTATTTATTTATTTAAAAAAAATTATTTTGCAAAATAAATGGTGATGGGGTGCCATGGCCGAGCGGTTTAGTGTATTGAATTTGTGTTCTGATGGCCGAGTCGTCAGAATGTGTGTTTGAATCCTGGCCGCGACTGTGGTGCTTGTGTCCCTGAGCAAGACACTTAACTATAATTGCTTCTCTTCACCCAGGAGTATAAATGGGGACCTTTGAGGGCAGAGATGGTAATTTTGTTTGATTAAGCTCGTCGTGCTACACATTTGGCAGCATGGGCTGCATACTCCCCAGGGAGTTGAGATGGTTCTAGGAATGACATAACTGGCCCGATAACAGGGGTAATGATGTTCATGTGCCATGAGCGTCAAACTTGGTGGATACCGGCGCAATATAAGTGTCCATTATTATTATTATTATTATTAAATGTTAGTGGCCTTACATTTCGAACCAAAGCAGGTTCTTTCTTTTTTACTATGAAACCATATCCAATTGCAGCCAAAACGACTTTTTCCAGAAGACTTTTTTTTTGACCTTATGGTTCTTGTTATGGTCCTAGTTCTTTCTGAAGGTGTCAAACCCCTCAATTAATACTCACAGCTACTTCAGTACGGATGTCATCAGTAAAGATTTGTTCTCCATTGATAATACATGGTACATCCAACACAGTGCTTCCAAGTCTGTTCAAAGCCTGAATAGGAACAAATTATGATTCATATAATAGGATACTGGCATTAACCCAAGTTTTAAACATTTTCTATCACCAAAAAAACATCACTTTTCTTCAAAACCACTTTTTTCTACATATTTCCGTTTTAAACATTTTCGCTTATCAAAAAACATACTTATGTATC
The DNA here is from genome assembly GCA_029582265.1 of Zoroaster sp. YZ-2022. Taxonomy (NCBI): domain Eukaryota; kingdom Metazoa; phylum Echinodermata; class Asteroidea; order Forcipulatida; family Zoroasteridae; genus Zoroaster; species Zoroaster sp. YZ-2022. The sequence goes on from CM055836.1 coordinate 15,841,152, forward strand.
AACTCCGTTTCTTTAAATACACTTTTTCCATTTATCCAGGTATGAGCCATAAGATTTATATTTTTCAAAAGTGACGTAAAATTGTAAAATAAACCTATAAGGCTGTTATCCTGATTATCGACATCAAGTGTAGTGCTGGGCGAGTAGTGCGTTTACTCAAGTACTCGCGAGTAGTAAGTAGTAATTACTAACCATACTCGTACTCGCGCATTTTAACTACTTGAGCAATTGTCCCACCGCGGTTACCGCAAAAGTACTCGTGAGTAGTAACACATTCATGAGTACCTACTAATTCACGATTAGTACATGTAAGTTGTCAGCCAACACGCATACATGGATTGTACAATCACCACAGTGTACAATACAATGCATGTAATGTATACTGTATGTACAATACATACACCGTGGCAGCATGTGGTATATGTTGTGGTATACTACTCGAGTAAATCGTCCCGCTGCGAGTAGTAACACATTGACGAGTAGTAACACATTGACGAGTAGTAACACATTGACGAGTAGTAACACATTGACGAGTAGTAACACATTGACGAGTAGTAACACATTGACGAGTAGTAACACATTGACGAGTAGTAACACATTGACGAGTAGTAACACATTGACGAGTAGTAACACATTGACGAGTAGTAACACATTGACGAGTAGTAACACATTGACGAGTAGTAACACATTTGCGAGTAGTAACACATTTGCGAGTAGTAACACATTCGCGAGTAGTAACACATTCGCGAGTAGTAACACATTCGCGAGTAGTTTTACACATTCGCGAGTAGTTACACATTCGCGAGTAGTTACACATTCGCGAGTAGTAACACATTCGCGAGTAGTTACACATTCGCGAGTAGTAACACATTTGCGAGTTGTAACACATTTACGAGTAGTAACACATTTACGAGTAGTTACTGATTCACGATTAGTAAGTTGTCAGCCACACGAATGTACAATGCACACAACGTATACTGTACAGTACAATACATAGGCTTACACTGCAACGCGGCAGCATGTGGTATACCAGGGCGCGAAAGGCCTTTTCTAGAAATGTCCATATGTGGATACATGCATGACGATTGCTTGAAATGCGGCCGTGGTGATTGGCCGATCCACACTCAGTATCCATGACTGACAGCCCACTGGCATTCAAAAGGAATAATACTCTTCTAACCAACCGCATGAATAATTTTCGTAAAAGTATTTTTGTGAGGGTAATTTTGAAATACGTGAATAACCAATAACCTAGGATATGACTAATGCATACCCTATGGTTTATAACAGCTGAAGTGCAAAGTAAAAAAATGTGGTCAATTACTCGTGATTAGTTGAGTACTCATGAGTAATTACTGTGCGATTATTCGAGTAGTGAATTTCACTAATCGCCCAGCACTAATCAAGTGTTTTCTGTCTTAAAAGTCTATTTTTATGGAGTGTACTGTGTTTTTTTTACCAAAATATCTCCCTTCTTTCTATCCAACCCCTCCCCCCCCAAAAAAAAAAAAGAACAAGAAATTTAAAAATATATATTTTGAATGAGTGTAATAAATAAATTGACATTTATGTACCTCTTCAGTTTTCTGGCGTTCTGGGGAGCCTTTTGCGTACTGGTAGATAGGCTCATTCTGGGCTTTAAATGACAAACAGCGCACACTACAACATATTTCCGTTTTAAACATTTTCGCTTATCAAAAAACATACTTATGTATCAACTCCGTTTCTTTAAATACACTTTTTCCATTTATCCAGGTATGAGCCATAAGATTTATATTTTTCAAAAGTGACGTAAAATTGTAAAATAAACCTATAAGGCTGTTATCCTGATTATCGACATCAAGTGTAGTGCTGGGCGAGTAGTGCGTTTACTCAAGTACTCGCGAGTAGTAAGTAGTAATTACTAACCATACTCGTACTCGCGCATTTTAACTACTTGAGCAATTGTCCCACCGCGGTTACCGCAAAAGTACTCGTGAGTAGTAACACATTCATGAGTACCTACTAATTCACGATTAGTACATGTAAGTTGTCAGCCAACACTCATACATGGATTGTACAATCACCACAGTGTACAATACAATGCATGTAATGTATACTGTATGTACAATACATACACCGTGGCAGCATGTGGTATATGTTGTGGTATACTACTCCAGTAAATCGTCCCGCTGCGAGTAGTAACACATTGACGAGTAGTAACACATTGACGAGTAGTAACACATTGACGAGTAGTAACACATTGACGAGTAGTCACACAGTGACGAGTAGTAACACATTGCCGCGTAGTAACACATTGACGAGTAGTAACACATGGACGAGTAGTAACACATTGACGCGTAGTAACACATTGACGAGTAGTAACACATTGACGAGTAGTAACACATTTGCGAGTAGTAACACATTTGCGAGTAGTAACACATTGACGAGTAGTAACACATTTGCGAGTAGTAACACATTGACGAGTAGTAACACATTGACGAGTAGTAACACATTGACGAGTAGTAACATTGACGAGTAGTAACACATTGACGATAGTAACACATTGACAGTAGTAACACATTGACCCAGTAGTAACACATTGATCAGTAACACATTAATGATAGTAACACATTGCAGTAGCAATAACACATTTATGATGTAACACATTGAGTAAACACATTGACCAGTATAGTAACACATTGACAGTAGCAACACATTGACCAATAGCAATAACACATTGACAGTAGTAACACATTGTTGATAGCAGTAACACATTGACCAGTAGCATAACACATTGACGGTAGTAACACATTGACCCAGTAGTAACACATTGACGAGTAGTAACACATTTCACGAGTAACACATTTCTAGATATTAACATCTAAGTAGTAACACATTGACAGTAGTAACACATTAATGATAGTAACACATTGAGCAGTAACACATTGTGAAGCAGTAACACATTTGATAGCAAACACACTGATAGCAACACATTGACGAGTAGTAACACATTGACGAGTAGTAACACATTGACGAGTAGTAACACATTTGCGAGTAGTAACACATTCGCGAGTAGTAACACATTCGCGAGTAGTTACACATTCGCGAGTATTTACACATTCGCGAGTAGTAACACATTCGCGAGTAGTTACACATTCGCGAGTATTTACACATTTGCGAGTAGTAACACATTCGCGAGTAGTAACACATTCGCGAGTTGTAACACATTTACGAGTTGTAACACATTTACGAGTAGTAACACATTTATGAGTTGTAACACATTTACGAGTAGTTACTGATTCACGATTAGTAAGTTGTCAGCCACACGAATGTACAATGCACACAACGTATACTGTACAGTACAATACATAGGCTTACACTGCAACGCGGCAGCATGTGGTATACCAGGGCGCGAAAGGCCTTTTCTAGAAATGTCCATATGTGGATACATGCATGACGATTGCTTGAAATGCGGCCGTGGTGATTGGCCGATCCACACTCAGTATCCATGACTGACAGCCCACTGGCATTCAAAAGGAATAATACTCTTCTAACCAACCGCATGAATAATTTTCGTAAAAGTATTTTTGTGAGGGTAATTTTGAAATACGTGAATAACCAATAACCTAGGATATGACTAATGCATACCCTATGGTTTATAACAGCTGAAGTGCAAAGTAAAAAAATGTGGTCAATTACTCGTGATTAGTTGAGTACTCATGAGTAATTACTGTGCGATTATTCGAGTAGTGAATTTCACTAATCGCCCAGCACTAATCAAGTGTTTTCTGTCTTAAAAGTCTATTTTTATGGAGTGTACTGTGTTTTTTTTACCAAAATATCTCCCTTCTTTCTATCCAACCCCCCCCCAAAAAAAAAAAAGAACAAGAAATTTAAAAATATATATTTTGAATGAGTGTAATAAATAAATTGACATTTATGTACCTCTTCAGTTTTCTGGCGTTCTGGGGAGCCTTTTGCGTACTGGTAGATAGGCTCATTCTGGGCTTTAAATGACAAACAGCGCACACTACAACAAACAGGCAAAAGTTAAAAAGTAAGTTTAAAGTAAGTTTAACGTTAGACATTGTGCACAAGTGGCAGTTGGGTTCAACATTCTTTCCCCCTTCTTTTCCAATGTAACTTTTTCCGAACGTTATAGTTTTTGAAGGCCTAATTGAAATAAATCAATAAATCAATAAATAAAAAGAAAATAAGTATTTTGCCTCGGACACCACTTTTTTCTTTAAAATTGTCAAAAGAGCAGAAATTATAAATAAGCTGTACTTTTGGAACATTTAAATAAACCCTAACTCCCTAGGCATTGTATTAAAACAATAAAAATCCTTCAAAATCCTCCAACTGGCTTTGTTGTCTAGGGAGTTAGGGTTAAGCATGTGTTTTTAGCAGACGACAAAATGGCCAACATCTCACTGGATGTGCATAGGGCCTACATTCAATGCTCAAAATATCCTTTCCAATCCTCACTTGACTAAATTTTCCTCTACTTTAAGTACTTAAGTGTGTCCTCTATCATATTTCAAATGAAAATATGCGATACTTGTCATATTTGGATAGAAAAGTAACAAGTTAGGCCCTAGTGGTTTAACATTTTGACAAACATTTTTTATTTATTTTTAGGTTGGACGAGTTTGCTTCTGTTGCAAGTTTGTTTGCAAGCGCGTTGGTTGTATTCCTTTCTCCATGTTGTCAGGTCGAGTTTAAATTTAAGGGTAAGTTTGGGCGAGTTGACTAGACCAGAGGTAGAAATAGAATGCAGGTTTGATCATGGTCATCATGGTCATGGAGAAGAATACGTAACTTGTTTTTATGCGTATGGTCATGCATGTTGACGTTGTTTTAAAAGTTAACACGTCACTTATTTCAAGTGTTTGTTCTTCTTTAACAAGTCGGCAGAGTGACATGTCGCAATTCTACTCACCCTTGATAAGCTCTCCGAAACAAAATCCTTGTCCTCAACATCTTGTCACTCTCTTTTTTTATCCTAACACCTCTTCCAGGGGAAAATTACTTTCAGAAAAAGTTGGAACTCTTCCCAAATGTATGGCGTGAGAGTTCGATCTCCTGACTTCAGTATCCAGTTGAGTGCATTATTATTACTTACAAGTTGCACGACATTATTGAGGTATCTGACTATTTCAATCAATTATCGCAAGAGGGCGCGCTACCTTACGCTTGAAATACACAATGCAGTTCAGAGGTGGGGTACGGGTAGGGGTGTGTCATTACAGCCAACCAATGGCTGAACTGTAAGAACCAGAACATATAATTTGCATAAAACATTAAAGGTATTTATAATTATATTGTGCCGCACACAGCGCTTGTGTACTTGCGTACAGCGGTCACATCATCAATGATTTATTTGTTTAAGGGAAGTTAATAAATTATAAACAAATTGTATACTTTTCCCAGGGTAGCATGATTACAGTCGCCCGCTTACCCTCAATTAAAGGGAATGTACAACATTAGTAATGTCGGCAAAACTGCTCCATGAATATGCTTATTTTCCTTGAATCAACAACCAACCTTTGAAAGTTTCAGCTCCGATGGGGGGGGGGGGGGTCCGAGTCATAAGAAAGTCTGACAAGGATAAGATCAAGATTCGATTGTAACATTGACCGTACCAATGTCACATCAAGAATAGCTTTCAGATGATAATTCGCTAATTTTTCATCAGGTATTACTCTTACCTAGATCTTGCTATTCCCCTACCATAATAACAGCCATTTTTCAAATTAAAGGGAAGCTACGACATTAGTAATTACCATTTTTACCAGATTATCAAATTTACAAAAAATATTATCTCAGAACTTACTTGGGGTCAATGTTGGTACACGTACAAAACACATCCTGAGTATTTATTTAGTCAAGAGTTGTTAGGTCAGATTTTCAAAATGGCAGGATCTTCTTTATCAGTTTTTCGTTGTTTTCTCAAAACGTGAGCTAAGTGACTGGCTCTGGCAAAACCCTAAACTTGGACCCAATTTTCAAAAGTGAGATTTTGGTATAGTTTGATTCTCTAGATTTTCCTCTTTCATTTGATACCAGATTTGTAGAAATCAGAAAAATTGTTGAACCCGAATGATATATTTATGTTTTGCTGAGGTAGATGTTGTTGGGTGGCCTGGGGAGGCCGTTAGGACAACGTTTACAATTGGAATTGGCCAGGGTATCATCCTTTGAAATTTACATATTTTTGGCATACATTATGTTTCAACTATGCATAATAATAAAGAAAACTCCTGACCAAGTTAAGAACACTTTATAATTCTACCCATGCCATTGTACATTGTACATTGCTCTCGCCTGATATATTATATTACGAGAATAACATTTAAATAATAAAACAATAACGTGTCGCTCTCTAATGTCCAAAACCAATTCACCATAACCGAATGCAATCAACGCAGATGTTAAACTCTTTTGAAAAAGCCATAAAAATAAATATTGTATTAATCATAAATATGTGTTAGTCTGACAGCAAGGCCTATGTTATATTATCAGAAATAAAATTGAGCAGCATTTTAATTTGTACAATCATCTCCCATCCTCACTCCCAAAGAATGTCGTCATAGTTTATCAGGTTTTGTTGTTGTTGAAAATACAGGGTCGAGGTCGAGGTCGAGTCATCGTACATTTCCCCCATATTTCGGCCTGCAGCCAATATAATATATTGGTAGAATAACATTTGAATAATAAAACAATAATGTGTCGCTCTCATAATGTCCAAAACCAATTCATCATAACCAAATGCAATAAACACAGATGTTAAACTCTTTTGAAAAGCCATAAAAATAAATATTTATGACATGTGTTAGTCTGACAGCTATATGATATTAACAAAAATTAAAAATGAGCAGCATTTTAACAAAAGATAATTTCGTCATAGCTTATTAGGTT
>CM055836.1:16453054-16680871 GCA_029582265.1 Zoroaster sp. YZ-2022
CCACAATAACAAAAGAGTTATTCAGGAGAATTGTGAAACTGACGTCCAAAAACTCTCCTTTGACCCAAAAGCTTTTTTGGTTTACACAAGTATTTGAGTCTTTATGCCAGTGCAGTGTGTATTGACATTCAGAATGTTACATGTATTTGGTAGAGTGACGGTGTTATATTTAATTCAGAATGTTACATGTATTTGGTAGAGTGACGGTGTTATATTTAATTCAGAATATTACATGTATTTGGTAGAGTGACGGTGTTATATTTAATTCCATGATATTGTTATCTGGGAAATGGCGACACCTGCTACCTAAACTGTCTATAAAATGAATAGGTCTATATGTCATTTGTATATTAAACCAGGATTTCGTATTTATACAAATTTATGTAATTTTATTATTAGTTTACATGTCAATAAATGAAAACATTGAACCCAAATGGGCAGCTGAGGTTATGTGAAGTAACATTTCAGAATAAAGATGCAGATCTTTGAAGATGTAAATTATATGCGCTTCGTTATTTTACTGGCAATTTTGTTTTAATTGATTCACTTTTATTGTTAGTTGAAGGAGGAAGTAAATTACTTTCAAATGAGATATTTCACCAAATACAAGTATTTAAACGAAGTACTGTTAAACAGTTCTTATGTATCATCATATCATCAACATCGAATTTATCACAGTGCGTCATATACATTCGTTTATACCCACTTTATTTATCTTTAAGTAGGCCTATGCCCAGTTGATTATTACATGAAAGTACTTAATGTGCGTAATTTACTTCTTTTGTTGTAGAAAAAGAGCAATGCTTAGAATTAAACGAAGCTTGTGGTAAAATAATGATTCAAACTAATAAAATATCTTTAATCTCAGCATAAGGCATTTCGTTTTCAGGATTTAAATCGCGTTCCACATCAGTTTTATGGATATCGTCGGAGATATCAAATGTTGATTTGAAAGAGTCTTTGCGTTCTGTGAGAGGAGGCTCTTGAGATGACGTCACTAAAGCAGATGGAATCGTAACGTGGGCAGGCTCAGACGAGTCCAAACCAATAACTGCACATGCGCAATTACTATCCTTGCTAGTTGAAGTTTTCTTCTTAATCTTTGCATATAAATCACTGAAATCAAATGGTTTGTTCTTCAAGTCGTCTTTAGAAATCTGTTCCGTGTTTTCTGAAGTTTTCGGTTTCTTAAACGGACGAGCATATATGTCAGTTATTGAAGTAAAGGCTCTATCTCGCGGCCGAACTACTGTAACCCATGACGACGGCATTTCAGACATTGGTCGAATTGATGGGAGATTCTGGTCTGGTTCAGATTCAGAGATACGTTTTTCTTGTAGCATTTCGGCGATGTTGCGGGGAGTATTCTCGTTTACAGGTGTGGTTGGCCGCAGTAAGTCACCTGCAGTCAAGGTACCGGCTCGTGGAATCTCCTGGTACATAGGGTCTTCTCCATTTTCAATATTAAACATATTCTCCTGCGGATATTCATCAATTTTGTATGCGTTTTCATTGGCGTGTAACCCAGCATTAATATCCTCTAAATGCATCTCTTGTTCGAAATTATCATTCTTCGTCCATTTCAAGTAACCAAGACGACTCAGTAAGACCAATATTACTGCCACTATTAAGACAATGACAAATAGAGTGACAGCGACACTGACACCGACGGGTGATTGTGATTCAAGTGGTACGCGCGACGTCGTCAATGGACTATTAGTCTGAGTTTCAGAATAAGTATGTGTAGTTTTCATTGTCCGATGACTTTTTGTAATCTGTGAAATGCTAGTTGAAGATTTTGTGAATGGACTTGCCTGAATGTCAGTGGTTGAGACTAAATCGGGCTGAGTAGGTGATAGATCAGTTGATGTAGTTACATGAGTGTCAGTGGTAGGGAGGAGATGCTCGGTTGATGTAGGAAGAGGTTGCACGGATATTGGGCCAATTATACAATGTCTCTCCATATTAGGAAAATATACAGGTGAAGTTATTGAACAGCAATAAAATATGCCATCATCCGAAGCGTTCAGTGTTACATTCAGAGATTTGATCAGTTTGCCGTCATTTTCAGTTACAATCCAGTTTTCGTTGTTTGTTGAGATTGTATCAATTTGTAGTGTGACTGAAGGAAAACCTCGGTCTGAAGAACAACTTAATATGACTTGGTTACTTTGGGTTCTATTGAACTGCCCACTTGGTGAACATATCGGAGAATCAGGAAAATATAACACAGACAGAGTGGTTTCATCTGAAGCCAAAGTCATTCCTCCTTCTGTAATAGATGTTCGTGCATAACATCCATAGATTCCAGTATCTTTGGAAATATTGAATTTGGTTATAGCGAGAATATGAGTAAGCCCACCCGGGTATGTTAATGAGCTCATTGTATATCTGTGTGCTAGAGATTCCATTGAGTCCAATGGGATGCCATCTTTCTCAAATTCTAATGAAAAGTTTTGTTGAAATTTCAGGGCTGTACAATTTAACTGCACTTCGTTTCCTTCTCGGATGTCGGTAAAGTTTGTTCGTATTTGTAGTAACACAGATGGTTCTTGAGCAGACATTCCAATAAATAACATAGAAACAAACACCAACTGTTTCAGATCCATTATCAATTATTAGTAGTGCAAGGCGAAAGCTAACTTGTTGAATGATATAAACTCAAATCACCATCAAGCTGCATACCGGTATTCAATAGTTCAACTGCACGAACAAAATCACAGTAGGCCTAGTAGGATATGTGTACTTTATTTAAAACATTTTTTTATTTCCGTGCACGAACTGCTGTAAACCGTGCCATATTTTGCAACCCACCCGACGAAGCTCTTTATTATTCAACAATAGACTTAACTCGTGAAATATTTCAATTGTGACTAATGCAACTAAGCGCATATTTCTCCCAATTCCGGGATTTCCCCTTTTCTGACCAGAATACAAGATCACGAAAGAATTCTCTATACGATGAATATAACTATGCTTAAAGGGAAGGTACAGCATTGGTGACGTTAACAATACTGCTTTTTTGAGTATGCTTACTCTCTTTGAATCAATATATACACATAACAGCAAAAGAAACGTCACCCCTAAAAATATTTATTATTTTCATTTTATAATTAATATAATTTGTTTAATGAAGAATATTATGAGTATGGAGTGTAACACGAACACAATGTGGCAAATTTGGTTGACCTCAAAATTCGTCATGCATGACGTCCGAGGACACATAAGCTAAACACGTTCTCAGACTTATCAAAATTTAGGGGGTGACGTTTCTTTTGCTGTTATGTATACATTAAAGGGAATGTACAACATTGGTAATGTTGCCAAAACTGCTTCTATGAGTATGCTGACTCTCTTTGCATTAAGACATACATTAAAGCTGGAAGGTACAACATTGATGATGTCGACAAATTTAAACTGCTTCTATGAGTATATGCAAGTTTCAGCTCATTACGACGTGCCATTATAACTGGAATTTAAAAAAAGAGTTGCTCTTTCCGATAAACTTGTTAACAATTATTACTTTTTGTAAACATATTTTATATATGTCTCTGTTTATACCGAATTATTATTATTGATATAATAGACAATAATCTCGATATGGTTTAACTCATTAACAACACTGCTACCATTCTAAATACGTAACTTTCTATTAATTACATCACTTATGAGGCAAAATATTTATAATGTTTATATACAAAAACTAAGTCATTACAATTACGCAGGTATAGATACGGTTATGTTTACGACTAATAAATCAAGAACGGATCTAGTGATGGAACAAACTGAATATAGATTTGTACAAGTCCATCATTCATTTGGGTACGCTTATTTTATCACGGAATCATCATTGATAAACGAAGACTAAGTTAACTGTAGCCACTCGCTGAAAATGGCCTATACAATATGAATTATTTCACTGGGAAACATAATACATAACTCTGTATTCATGTTAAAATTACTTTGCTACCGTTTCAGGATTGTAAATGTATAATTGGTAAAACTTGTAGCTTTGCATGGTGAGGATGATAAGTAGGACTAATTGCGGTGACACCATGTGGAATCTCAATTGAATCTCAATTGTTTGCACATTCATGAGCACATCTGTGACGTCATAGCTGTATCAGATTCAACATCATGGTTGCTTCGTGCATTAAACCTGTCTGTTCTCAGTCAGTAAGTTTTGGCAGTAACTATTATTTTCTTAAGCAAGATTTTTAAATGTTTTTTGCGTGTGTTTGTACACTTCTTATACATGCTATGACACTGCTTGTTCCTGTTGTGATCTCACAAAATAACGCCCTCATGTGTAAGTATAAGCATAGAACCTTTAAGTGTGCTAGCGGCTTTGTAAATGAATGACATAAGCGTGTCAAATGTTTGTTATAATCAGAAAAAATACCGTTGTTTTATCCAACGGGTAAATTATTTTAGGTCTATAATCATGACATGGCAATCATACAAACAAGAATTTCCATAAAACATAAATTACGATTGTAAAAATGGGACTTGAGTATTCATCTTTAACCTCATTATCAGTGTTACTGTCAAAGCGATTGTTTTTCATTCTGTTGTGATCATGTATTAAGTGAATCAATCGAAATTGATTAATCTTGTAACCGTCTTTGTTCAGATAGACAGTGACTGACATCAACATTTGTCTGAACCTTTCTGCCACCACTGGTTAGACGATGATTGACATTACTCGGACATGCTATATGTTGGAATATCATTTGCATTTTCATAATGTGATTCTGGAATGACGTAGTGAACATCCCTGGCCCTGCGTGGCCATTCTAATGGGTTGTATATTTCGAAATCCAGGACTTGACATTCAGATGTACTGGGACCAAGCTCTTCTTGTCCGTTAAAAGCAGATGAGGTTTCATTGACGTTATCGGGATGAGAATTACCAACACGAACAGAAAACAAAATACACAAAGTGGTTAATAAGAAGGCTAGGACAACTACTGAAGAAGCTAACACAACAATGGTGACAGTTTGAGAACCTTCGAGTTGAGGCAAGGCAGATCGTGGATTCATTGTAGGCTTGTTGTCAGATGTATTTATGCCTGGGTACAAAGTAAATGGACCAATTGTACAGCTTCTCTGCATTGATGGAAAATGATGCCGTGAAGTGATTGAACAAATAAAGGACGTGCCATCATCGCTATTATTCACTGTCACATCGTATTGTCTGCTGACAATGTTATCAGTTTCCATGGCAACAAACATTCCGGTTACATTAATTGAGTTCTGTATTACTACTATTGTAATAGGTGGGTAGCCAAGTTCAGAAGTACAGCTCAAATGAAGACGTTCACCTAATGTTACTATGAATGGTCCATTTGGTGAGCAAGCTGGGGAACTATCAGGAAAATAAGGAATGTTCAAAGAGACATTGTCGGATGTATAGATGATGCTACCTCCACCAGGTTTAAATACCTTTAAGTTACATATATAGACACCAGTATCACTAAGTGTAATGGGAGAAATAGTCAGATGTTGGGATATAACACCAACCTTTGGTTCTTGGGTCAGTGATCTTATCATGTATTTATTTTCATAAGATGTTCCATTCCAAACTAAGGTTTTCAGGGGTCTCCTCCATTCCACAACAAACCCAGCTCCTTGTAGTAAATTAGTGCCAGTGACGTCACATTGTAATATAACAGCGTCCCCTACCCGTATATCCAATGGTATAGTAATTATCTTGATGATCACCGACGGGGCTGGTGTTTCCTCATCTGCGAGTAAAATCATGACGTCACTACTGAGCAAAACACAGAAAAATACACCGATCACAAGCTTCATAGTTCTCATGTTTAGCTAACAGAAAAATGCTTTCCAAATGTGACGACTGGATGAATTACATGCACTCCAATTCTACAGGTTCATCAATTGTAGAAAGTTCAGGATCCACTTTTTGTATTCGATATAAACCCGCGATCAGAAGCTTTGGGAAATATCGAAGTCGCTGTAGCGATATTTCAACTATCCTTCACTAAATCTCGATTCATTGTGAGTCAACTTGGTAACGGCAGTCTGTGTCAGTCAATAAACTTGAGCGAAAACTTTGACTTCATTGTTTCGCTGTTCTCTTTTTGAATGTTTTGTCAGCTGATTAAATGTTAGTCCACTTTTACACATCAAAAGTATCTGAGTTAAGTTCTCAGAATAAAGTGACCTGTGTTTTTCTTACATACGAAGTTATATAGCATATATGCCTTCATGGTCAGTCTAAGTGTGATTGTGTGTTCATTAGACCTATTTTGGACAATGGAAATATCAATGCATTGTATTACCATATAATTTGCCTTTTGTTAATGTGTTTTGGTGCATTTATAAAATATAACAGTGCCAGATCGAACTGTGGGAAAAATGGTAGTATGGATTCTTGCTTGTCCTGGGCTGTGACTTCACGGAAGGGTCCATAGTATTTATTTGGAAAGCTAGACAGTCTTTTCAACCCCACCGTATGATTCTTGCTGGTACTGGGCTGTGACATCACGGAAGGATCTGTATTATTGGTAGGCCAGGCAGCTTTGTCAGCCTCTTATACCCGACGCATTTTTTTCTGCAGACAAGTATCCCGGTGTACTCTCGCCCATATATGTCTACACTTTTAAGTAAATAGACAATTGACTTGTATTTACTTCCCTTAAAAAAATACTCCTTACTTATTCCAACAAGTTTTGCTTCTGAATTTCACAAAAGTTAAGAAAAAGTGAAATAAAATTAATAAGGCACGACACCTTAAAATCGAACCCGGTACCCCTGGCACTGAGAGCCAGTTTTTTTAAATATTATAAACTCCATAATGAATGAATACGACATAGTGACCTTATTATGAAAACTTATGGAAGATCTTGACTATCCTTATCTAAATATTAAACAAAAATGCTTTCTGTACGAGCCTTGACGGCATGACAACGCTTAAGATTGCTTATTGCAAACACAGACCATATCAGTGCACTAACAGCGCCCTCAACACGTTTCAGTAATTTCATGGCAGGAAACAGTGTAAAATAATGTACATTTTTACATTAACTGTGACGTTTATAATTATTGCATAAATTTGGATAGACATATCATTAAAACAGATTGTATGTTGACTTTTATTGACGACACTACACTCATAAGATAAGTCTGTAATTTGCTTATTAATTGAACGAGTTGACAATCAGTTGGGCCCACAACACTACAGCAATACCACATACATGTACATGTACATATACACTACAGTTATTGGGCCTGTCCCAACTGTAGATGCTATAGTTGGAGAGTGGTCTTTTGAGTGAGTAGTCACCGCTGATATCTGGGCGACAAACGGTTGTGCGCGTGCGCTACTTTCACAGTGGGAAATAGCGCCCTCTTACGGCAATTTCACGGCGCGTCAGGAAGGTCAAACTATTGTTCAAAAAATGCCGTTGGCATCGGGTTGTAGAATATCATTCATAAACAAATTAGACTCATGAATATTCAATAAAGGTCATAGAAGGACCGTTTGGGGTTGTCAGTTGAACATGGCGGCGTCTCACGGACAATTTGTTGACATTTTTAACGTGAAATTCATCGTCAAAATGCATCGATATTTTGATGCAATCGCTGCAATTCTTCCAGGTTTTTTCTTCCATAGATTTTGGAGCTCATTCTCGGCATTTTTTCTAACCTTTCATGACTTGATGGGTCAACATTTCAACGATATAAGTGGAGATAAACTCGTGGAGAATAGTTCTACACAAACGGCTTGTGAGCAAACCGCTGCAGTTTTAAATGGCAGGTATTTCAAAAGTGGTCTTCATTTCGACCGCACATCGTTATTTTTAGCCGTTTAGTTTTGAAACTTGTCCAATTGCCACAAAAAAGCAGGCATTGGTCGATTTATATTATATTTGAAGTACTTTATTAACTTAAATATGATTTAAATTTCAATTAATTTCATGTTAAATGAGTTGGGCTAGTGCAGGGCTCGAATTTTGGGGGACAAAAAATCACAAGACCACAGGGCTTGTAGCTAAGAATTTTTTACTGGACCGGAACATGTGTGACGCATGGTGCATAAAAGTCGGTCCTCCTGGTTCACCTGTACTCATTCCTCAATCATTTTAACTTAACATATTTACTATTTAGGCCTACGCGAATAGAAAGAAAAATTCATACAGTTTATTTTCTGTATCTTTTATTTGCTTTTACAAATTGTTTTTATTGAAAGTTTAAAAACACAAGACTGCCGGACTTGTTCGGTCGAAAGTTTACAGGCCCGACGCTAAAATCACTGGCATCGCCGGGTTTATGTCCAGTGTAAAATTCGAGCCCTGACTGTAGGTCCCCCCTAATAAATATAAATAAAAACAGGCTAAAAAAGTATTAATTAATAATAACAGACTAATAAATAATAGGGCCTATAGGCTTATAATAAAAAATAACAGTAAAAATCTTTTATCTCATTTTAGGACTGTTTATCATCAAGTGGGCTTACAAAATGTATTTTAGAATTGAGCTTGGTTCCAAGTTTAGGCTATTAGGCCCTACATGTTGTTTATAAAATTTAACAATACAGAAATAATCCATGTCTCAGTATTGTAATTAATTTAAATACTAGATGGCTTACGATTGCATTTATTTATGTTTAACTTGAAGGATGTGACCGCTAGGTGGCTTTGACTTTGGACGAGACTGAAGATGGCTGGATTTACACTGATCTTGTAGGGATTTCTTGAGCCTGACGTTTTGATGAGATGACCCAGTTGAATAGTAGATTGTGGCCATCAATGATTTCACACAGATTCTCCTTCAACAACTTGGTTCGACGTTGGATAGTTCTTCTGTTAACCTCGGAGCTTGACTTTTTTGCAAGAGGGACACGCTTAACACACATAGCCTGTGTAAAAATCGTTTAAATTTGTTTAATTTTATGCTCTGGACAACATGTGACCATCTAAAGACCATGTCAGCCTTGCTTAAAATGAGTGCACTTTTCCATACATACCAGGACGCTTCACGCAGGGCAAGATTCTATGACGTTATGTTTGAACGAACTGTGATGTCATAGGTGACATGATCTACACTTGAAATTCTTTATTAAATCATTAAATGATTATAAAATGACTCACTGCGCCTTTGGTTGCAAGTCGCACTGTTGTTCCTTGTGTCTCGCTCAAGCATGTCTTCAGGAGATGTGAAGTCAGCTGTTGTCCAACTTTTCCCAGGGGCCACGTTACTTTCTAGAATTTCTCTGTAGATTTTGTCATCCACGGTTGATGATTCAGCGTTGAGCAGTCATGGTCAGTTGTATTGCTCATCCAGCTACTCCTCTTACATAATTTACATTTGACCCCTAGCTCTTCAGTATATCCATGAAGTATTGTTTGGGGGAGTTATTTCTTTGAGATTTATGTTTTGTTTGCATGTTTGGCAAATTATTGAACAGGACGGCAATACTGAATTCATTCTGAAGGCATGACAAGCAAAATACATGTTCACATGAAGTTTTCGACTGGTTGAGATAAAAGTGTATTGCAGAGCTTGCAAACAAAAGATGGATCATCACAAGTGAATTTATCTTTTGGAAATGAGACGGTTTTTGGAACAATGTCTCAAATCGAGCTGTTACTTCACTTTTGTTATTATGTTCAATTTCAACAAGTTCATTCACTCTTGCAACTTTGCTTTTTGGGCTTATGTCCGCCCTTGTCCTGTGTCACTTTTGAACAAACATCGCAGGGCCTCTCAGGATGTGCACTCCAATCATTTGGCATTTGACGGGGGATTGGTAGAAATAAATTTGAATAGCACAGGTGGCAGATACAATGGAGGATGGCGATGGGATTCATCAAACGACACGTCAATATTATTCTTTGCTTTGATTTTATCGGTGTACATGGAACATTTCTTGACTGGTTTGTTTTTGTTTCATTGTTGAAATTTCTGCACGATTTAAACTCTGCACAATTTATCTAAATTTTCCTTGTGGCTATCCATTGTTGTGACATAGGTGAAACCAGTCGAGGACTGAAAAAAAAATGGACAGAGATACTTTGAGTGATTTTGATTTAAAGTAGGTTGTACATTTTAATAGGCCTAAGATATAAAAATGTATACATACTGTATTGAGGTTTGCTGTAAAACCTAGCTACTGAGATGGCTTCACAAAAATGGGGGGGGGGGGGGTTAAATCTTGAGAAAAGTTTGTTTTATATTGACCTACAATTTATTACCCCCTCAAGATAAAAACGTTTTTTTTTTTAAATAATGTAGGAAAAGGGAAACCACTTACTAGGCCAATATGATTTTTTTAGTACTTGATTCAGTGTAATTTTAATCAATCTCGTTTTAATTTAATCCATTGTCATGAACTTGATGTAAATAAATAAAATTGTGTAGGCCTAATTAAAAAATGTAAAAATAAATGATTGCATGTAAAATTAAAAAAACAGCTTTGTTTTTTTCACTTAGGAATTGTCATATCTTTCTTATTTATAGAAGCCTATATTGTACCAAGCTTGGTTAACAAAGTCCATGAACAAAGTAGGCCTTCATCATTGAAAATGTGTAACTTCTTGCAGACCCGACATCGCCAATTCATATGCGTGTGTACATACATAGATGCATACATGTACGTAGTTTTTGACCTACGTGACCCTACATTTCTTGTATTTGAGACCATGAAACTGACCGGGGAATCCCACGGTTTTATAAAAACATACAAACTTTGCTCTTTTAAAACTATAAACATTTAATAGAAAAACGTTTAAATGTTATAATCTTACTTTCTAAATGCTACAGACAAGTCATCTTCATAGAGAAAATCCTACTTGAAAACGAACTTCATTCATGTCACGAACAGATTGCTGGAATCAAAAATCGGCCACCAATTTCCCATTGTTTCGCGCCTTCCGGTCGCTGTTTTATTTCAAGTTTTTACAAAACTTACAGCCCATACTGACAGCCGCCTACTATTGGTTAAATCTCCCCTTTTGATGAATATTCATTAGCAGGAAAAGGTTTTTTATGAATGAGGTCCCCGCGAAAAATGTGCGAGGTCACTTGGTAATGAATATGTATTTTGTATTGACCCCGGATTTTTCTTGCGCGTGCGCACAAACCGCATGTCGCCTGCAGAGCATTTTAAACAGCGGTGTAGTATGATGATGTCAAAGTGCGTGGTGGACATGTGGTTGGGCACGGTTGAAGCTGTTCATGCATAATTGAGTAAAGCCACAAATTGTACACTTTGATGGTCAGTCCATTGTTGGCTTATTATTACACACGTAAAATGTCATAGACATGGGCGTTTAAGCATGGGCGTTTACGCATGGGTTGTTTTCGACTATTTTGTACGGTGCTGGATACTGTTTGAGTTTCGAAGTTCGGGGACTACTTTTCTTTAAAACCCTAACTCCCTATACAACAAAGGCAGTTGGAGGATTTTGAAGGATTGTTATTGTTCAGTAACAATGCTTAGGGAGTTAGGGTTAATATTGTATAAATCAAATGTTTTGGTTTGGGTGTCTTACCGTACAACAAATACCGTGTTCGTGTTCTGTCTGTGGTGACTTTATTTCTGCCATGAAAACAATCTACTGAAGGACGACCATGGGTGTTTCATTCATAGGCAAATACGCTGTGAGTGAGTCGGATGTCCTTTTTCTACTCCAGTAACTGTATAACCCACTAGTCAGAGGTATAACTTTGGACTCCATCGCCATATTGAAAATGAAGCACGCTCTGAAACTCGTAAGTATACAGCCTCCCTATACACCGTACTTACATATTTCGTCGTAGCTTACTATTAATTATTATATTGTGGAACATTACATGAATCATAGAGGTAGTTATGTGAACGTAGACTGCGACGTTTGTAACCCTCGTTGAGTCGTTGGATTGATGAAATGTACAAGAATAATACAACCCGAAGTAAAAGGTATGCACAGTGTAATCATGGAGGAAGGAAATTCCTTCCTCCATGGTGTAATGTACGTTAGTGATGGGGTGACTGCTGAGTGGGGAAGGGAGGAATTTCGGTGGTAGTATACCCCTTGTAAAAGTCGAAAAGTTTTCATAACAAACTGTTTGTGGGGCCATTTGTATTGGGAATAATATCATTGGGTATGAGGCCGTGGGGGCACGTGTCTCCACTATATAAACATGTTGATAGCCCATACGTTAAAACCTTTGAACATAATCTTTCCAATATTATTTACAAACGTTTACCATCGTGCGCAAGAAAGTTGTGAACATCACAAGAAAAACTGGCAATTAGTTTCAGCATGTTGGCAAAACCGCTTTTACAAAAATGCTTACTCTCTTTTGAATAAAAACCACGAACCAACGTTCAGCTTATTATGTTGTGTCCTTAGTGCATAGTGCCGAAAATCCATTCATTTTTTCATACACATTCTTACGTGGAATGTAGAAACGAAAAATTATAGAAACGAAAATTGGGCTATTTCAATTTTTATTAAGTGGCAGCACCTCCGACAAATTTATTTCTGGGGAATATTGATGCCATGTTCCACATTATTTGACATTATTTTATACAATTGATTGATTATGAAAAATTATGATTTTTTTTGTTATTTTTTATTAACATTATATAGCCTACTTTACCTTTATGAATAGGCATAAATTACTTGCACACTGTTTTAATTGAATAGACGATATTTATAAAATGTCCTTAGTCTTTCATTATGCGTAACAAGATTACTTCGTTTGTGATATAATCTGAAAATGTTTGCAGATTGAGGACACAAAAACAGTAATTTTAAATGATAGATGTGTCTAAATTATTTATGTGCTTGTGTATTAAATAATTATTCCATATTATATCGATTTTGAAGGAGTACCTTTGTTAGTATGTTTAGGTTTGACCATATGTTACATGATACTGTCGGGCAAGCTTACAATACTTGTATGCTAATTACAATTTTATTTATTTTATTTATTTATTTATTCGAACCTACACCTTTATATCGGTGGCACACAATGATGGTGCGTTCAAAAGAACAGAACAATGGTATAAAATTAACAACACTACACAGTACAATGGAATAAAATTAAGCAACGAACATCAATAACGAAAAAAATAAATAAATAAAATCAACAAAAAATAAAACAAAAAAGCAAACATTACGTGTACGCAATAACTAAAAACTAAAAACTAAAACGCTGATAACTAAAACATAAAATCAGCAATAAAATAAATCAAAAGAATTAGAGCAAAAGAAAACCAAAGTACATGCATACAGTAATACAGTTCTAAGCTAAGGATTGAACATGCTTTATTTCAGATCTCTTTTTCCATGTTTTTTTCAAATAGTTTTTGCAAAATTTGTCGAATATTATCTCAACCTCTTTTGGGAGGGACAGTGTTGAAGAGCCTAAAATGAAAATTAATTTTACATCGTTCGTAGCGTATAAATATTGGTTCAAAACGCCAGTGCAATCCAATAGAGCATGTTCAAGTTTATTCAATTCATCTACTCTGATCTGTTGGAGAGCAGGACAAACAAATAAAAAATGTCTAATATCCTCATCACAGTTATTACCACAAAGAGTGCAAGATCCATTAATGTCATCTGACCATCTAGATATTCTACTATCCAATGGTAGGGTATTGGAACGAAGTTTAAATTTAAGAGATACACCTTCAAAATCAACTTTATCTAATAGATAATCTTCTAAGATATACTTTTCTTTAACTTGTGCATAATCAGTAAGTGAGGTTTTGTTTTCAATGTCTTCCCGCCAATCATCTACCGCTAGTTCTTTTACTTTATTCACCACTGACCTGGCCCAGTTTTGGGATGGCTGTTCAAGACCATTAATTAGATATTCAAAAATATTTTCACATTCGCATTTAATACATACGTCAAGAACACATTTCAAAAATTTAAATCGGATATCTGTGAAGTTGCAGTTAAGCTGTAGTTTGGCAATAAGAAGAAGTTTAGGCCAGCGATCTGAATCCATCTTAATTAGGCGATCAATGTATTTTATTCGTGAGATGTCGTGCATTGTTTTTATAGGCAGCCAACCAAGTTCCCCATATAAAATATACAATATGAAATATACCCACTATGATGGAGATTATACTCTTATTATCACCAGGCTTTAAATCTCATAGCGTCTTCCGTCTGTATTTGACTCGTCAGAATATTGACTCTTCAGAATATTGACTCGTCAGAATGTGTTCGAATTTTAGATAAAGATATACTACTTGTTGGCAAACACACTAGACATTAGTGCGTTGAGAATGATAAATGGATGATTGAAAGTAGCCTGATGACAGGGATAATAACAGTGTAAAGAGCCTTGAGAATCACATCGTGATGGAGATGACGAATTAACACATTCTCACTATATTCTATTTAACACATCGTAACAAGCTGAAACTTTCACGTTTCATATGCCACAAATCGTGTAATGTATCTTGATTTTAAAATTGGATCATACCCGGCCGTAGAAACAGTTTGAATGTTACGTTGTAACCTCTTTTTATTATTCGTTGTGATTCAATGATACATATAGCTTTTTTTATTTTTTATTATTAAGGTGGTTATACCTGCATCTGTGTCTTTGATCCGAGGGACACTTTCGTGTGATTGTGGACATGATTGAAAAACACCGGATTACGTCATTCATATTCAGATTCGGAGGAAACAAGACAGCCAGGTGGAATTAAATATCATTCTGCTCAGTGGAACAATTGTAACAAACTGATTCAAAATGGCTGTGAGTAATTTTCTCAAGAATTTGGGTCGTCTTAAAACGGTTGACTTAAGCCCAGATGATACGCCACTGAAACAGTGTTTGACAACTTTTGATCTAACATTGTTAGGTATATCCTCCATGGTAGGTGTAACATTGTATGTTCTTACAGGAGTCGTTGCTAAGGAAACAGCAGGACCATCTATTGTCTTATCTTACGTCATAGCTTGTATGGCCGCCTTATTGGCAGGTTTGTGTTATGCTGAACTAAGCGGTATATTCACCAAAACGGGCTCAGCGTATTTGTTTACTTACTCCATCATAGGTGAGCTCCCAGCTTTCTTTGTCGGCTGGAGCGTTGTACTGGAGTATATTTTGTCCTCGGCCGTCGTTGCTCGTGGTTGGTCTGGATATCTGGATTCCATTTTAAACCATCGAATAGAGAATTTTACCATAGAAGTAATGATGGGAGGCGAACGATGGACCACGCCATACTGTGCCTCCGTTCCTGATTTAGTTGGTGGGTTTCTAATGGTGATAACGACACTCATCGTGGCAGCCGGTACCAATGTCAGCACCAAATACAACAATGCCTTGCTCTTAGTTAATCTAACAGTAGCTGGTTTTATAACTATTGGCGGTTTCATTTTTGCGGACGGAAGGAACTGGTCGGACAAGGGTTTTTTTCCTTACGGTGTTGATGGGACAATATCAGGGGCTGCCGTCATATTTATTGGGTTCGTTGGCTTTGATATTATTACTGTCGCGTCAGAAGAGTCTATCGATAGCCGCAAAAGTGTACCACGAGCGATTTTGTTATCTATTGCTTTTGTTGCCGTGACATATGTAGCCGTGACAATGAGTTTAACCCTTGCAGTGCCATATTATGAAATCGACATAACCGCAGTTTTATCGACGCCATTTGCTAACCGTGGTCTAATATGGGCCAAGAACATTGTTGATGTCGGTGCTTTATGTTCTATGGGTGCATGCGTGGTATGTTCTTTCTTCGCCCTACCTAGAATAGTGTACGCGATGTCTATTGATGGACTCCTCTTCAAGGTGTTTTCCAGTGTTAACTCAACAACACAGACACCACTCGTGGCTTCTTTATGCTTTGGCATCTTTACATCCATCCTCACTATATTTTTCGATATAATGACATTATCTACAGTACTTTCCATTGGTACTCTCTTCGCATTCACCATGGTAGCAGCGTGTGTGATGTTGCTTAGATACCGTGTGTCTGATCTTACTCGTCAGATTCTTAATCAAGTGACTTCACAAGATAGTGATACCGATGAGGATGGTACAATTGATAAGGCGCACTTCCTCCACACATATAACGATGACAATCAAACTGTTCCAGGAGGTGAACTCAAACTAAGATTTCAATTCTTAACTGCTATGAAGAATTACCAACCTGGTACAGTTCCCTGTGTATGTATCGTCACCACTATGTGCCTGATGTTTACTGTGGTATTTATAGCTGTTGTCTTTCTCGATAATGTGAAAGCGGGTGACTGGTGGGCTATTCTGCTAATAATTGTACTCGGTGTCTCGGCTGTGTTGACGTTTATACCAATCACTTTACACGAGCAAGTCAATACTGGATCAGCATTTAAGGTGGGTATTATTTTAAACTCTTATTAATCTAGGTAAAACTTGTAGCTTTGCATGGTGAGGATGATAAGTAAGACTAATTGCGGTGACACCATGTGGAATCTCAATTGAGTAGTAATTAGTTCTGAAAAGAACTGGAGGTACAACTCGACGTTTCGATCAGTATGCTCTGATCGTGAGGACGATCAGAGCATACTGATCGAAACGTCGAGTTGTACCTCCAGTTCTTTTCAGAACTAATTACTACTCAATTGAGATTCCACATGGTGTCACCGCAATTAGTCTTACTCTTATTAATCTCTTCTCTTTGTCCTCTCATACTCCCTCCAGTGCCATCCCGCATGCATGCCTTGTACTGAAGGTGATACAATCTTATTCTAAATTCTCAATTATGTTTTGCTTGTGGTTGGTGCAGGATGTCAAAAAGGGGGCACAATTGTCTAAAACAAAGGAGAAATGTACACTGCCAAAAGCATGGGCGGATCCAGAACATTTTTAGGGGGGGCCGAGAATCAAAAACAATTATTTTTCAGTACTACAAAAATTACAATGAAATAATCAAAGGGAGAGAAAAACAAAGCACAGTGAGGGAATGGGAGTGTGTTCTCCCCTCCCCTCCCCCCCCCCTCTCCTCTCTCTCTCTTTTTTTCTCTCCTTTTTATTTATTTATTTATTATTTCTTTTTTACGATTTTAGGGGGGGGGGGGGCTACAGCCCCCCAGGGCCGTCTTAAGAATATTTGAGGCCCCCGGGCAAAGCAATGTACTAGGGCCACTAACCCCCCTCGCCCCCCAACACATTAAAATTAAGTTTTTCAACTGGGAAATTTGCGGCATTTCATAGCAGAAAATTGCTTTATAATTGGTTGAAAGTCTATGTTTTTGAGGATGTCGCTTTCAATGCACATGAGGGAAAGCAGATTTAACCGCTGCTGTCCCATTGTGCTGCGAAGATGATTCTTTGTAAGTTTCTACCTGGAAAATGAACGCTCCCCAGGTGACGAACATGAAGGGCTCCCGATGGGGCCTCGGTCCAAAGATCAATTAAACGCCAGATGGCCCAGATCCAACATTCATTTTGCATACAAGGAGGCCCCGATTTCACATTAACGCCACTGCTATTTAATAATACGAGCCTTAATTTTTATTTTTCAAATTGAATCTCGGGGCCCCATGCGATAAGACGGCACTGCAGCCCCCTTAGGCCCCCCCCCCCCGGATCCGCCAATGAAAAGGGGCCCACAAAAACGGTAAACACACATGGCGATAACAAAATAATGTTCACCCTTTTATCCTCTTACCCAATCTGCGACTGGCTTGTTGGTACATGATTGTCGAATATGTATAAACATTCAAGCCAAATGAAAACAATTTATAAGAATTTGGACCAAGCTTAGGAGTTGACCATATTGTCACTCTAGCATCAATATGTTCATTGAACTATATCGGGTTAAAATAACAATATTTTGTGATTGATGACAGACACCATTGGTTCCATTGATTCCTATGCTGAGTGCATTGTGTAACATTGTTCTCTTGATGATGATGTCTACTGCTACATGGGTTCAATTCGCCATCTGGATTGGCCTCGGTAAGTTTGTACTGCTTAGTTGAATAGCCAATCGAGTCGGATCAAACTAAGATGATTGATAATACATTAGAGAGACACTAAGGTTGTTCCGTATTACAGTGTATGGAAAAACCCCAGAACTTTGGATTTTCATGAGAAAAAGTTCAGCAAGTTAATTACCCTTTAGCTCGCACGGAGAAGGCGAATTAGTTTGAATCTTGCACGGTCACTTTTAGTTGTCTTGAATAAAGAGATATAAAGTTATTGTAAAATGGGATGCAAATTCAGAATAATCGTTTGACATTGTCTTTATGTTAGAAGGTTCATTAACCCTAACCTTCCCAAATCCTCCAAAATCCTCTTTGCTAAAGTGAATGATTTTGGAGGATTGAGGTTATTAGGCATACTTGCCTTTCCATGGTACATGTACATCCATGTTTGTTGTAGTGATTGCAAGGTCAGTGCTTGGGTCAGTGGACACTGTTTATTGCCCCATGCATGGAGGGAGGGTCCCTGGCCATGTACATGTATCATAGATTAGAAACACATGTGTGCATACATGTACATGTCATGTGCTTGCTTTACTACTGAAGGATTTTGGAGGATTCAGGTTATGTGTAAGCAAGTGGGCCTAGATAGTTAGGGTTAATAAAGGGATGCAACGATTGTTTGACATTGTCTTTATGTTGGAAGGTTCATTAATAAAGGGATGCGACGATTGTTTGACATTGTCTTTATGTTGGAAGTGTTGGAAGGTTCATTAACCCTAACTCCCTAGGCATTGTATTAAAACAATACAAATCCTTCAAAATCCTCCAACTGGCTTTGTTGTCTAGGGAGTTAGGGTTAATAAAGGGATGCGACGATTGTTTGACATTGTCTTTATGTTGGAAGGTTCATTAATAAAGGGATGCGACGATTGTTTGACATTGTCTTTATGTTAGAAGGTTCATTCATAAAGGGATGCGGCGATTGTTTGACATTGTCTTTATCTTGGAAGGTTCATTCATAAAGGGATGCGGCGATTGTTTGACATTGTCTTTATGTTAGAATGTTCATTAATAAAGGGATGCGACGATTGTTTGACATTGTCTTTATGTTAGAAGGTTAATTAATAAAGGGATGCGACGATTGTTTGACATTGTCTTTATGTTAGAAGGTTCATTCATAAAGGGATGCGACGATTGTTTGACATTGTCTTTATGTTAGAAGGTTCATTAATAAAGGGATGCGACGATTGTTTGACATTGTCTTTATGTTGGAAGGTTAAAGGGATGCGGCGATTGTTTGACATTGTCTTTATGTTGGAAGGTTCATTAATAAAGGGATGCGACGATTGTTTGACATTGTCTTTATGTTAGAATGTTCATTAATAAAGGGATGCGACGATTGTTTGACATTGTCTTTATGTTAGAAGGTTCATTAATAAAGGGATGCGACGATTGTTTGACATTGTCTTTATGTTAGAATGTTCATTAATAAAGGGATGCGACGATTGTTTGACATTGTCTTTATGTTAGAATGTTCATTAATAAAGGGATGCGACGATTGTTTGACATTGTCTTTATGTTAAAATGTTCATTAATAAAGGGATGCGACGATTGTTTGACATTGTCTTTATGTTAGAAGGTTCATTAATAAAGGGATGCGACGATTGTTTGACATTGTCTTTATGTTGGAAGGTTCATTAATAAAGGGATGCGACGATTGTTTGACATTGTCTTTATGTTAGAATGTTCATTAATAAAGGGATGCGACGATTGTTTGACATTGTCTTTATGTTAGAATGTTCATTAATAAAGGGATGCGACGATTGTTTGACATTGTCTTTATGTTAGAATGTTCATTAATAAAGGGATGCGACGATTGTTTGACATTGTCTTTATGTTAGAATGTTCATTAATAAAGGGATGCGACGATTGTTTGACATTGTCTTTATGTTAGAATGTTCATTAATAAAGGGATGCGACGATTGTTTGACATTGTCATTATGTTGGAAG
Organism: Zoroaster sp. YZ-2022; assembly: GCA_029582265.1. Taxonomy (NCBI): domain Eukaryota; kingdom Metazoa; phylum Echinodermata; class Asteroidea; order Forcipulatida; family Zoroasteridae; genus Zoroaster; species Zoroaster sp. YZ-2022. The sequence goes on from CM055836.1 coordinate 16,472,959, forward strand.
GTTCATTAATAAAGGGATGCGACGATTGTTTGACATTGTCATTATGTTGGAAGGTTCATTAATAAAGGGATGCGACGATTGTTTGACATTGTCTTTATGTTAGAAGGTTCATTAACCCCAACTCCCTAAGCATTGTTACTGAACAATAAAAATCCTTCAAAATCCTCCAATTGCTTTTGTTGTCTAGGGAGTTAGGGTTAATAAAGGGATGCGACGATTGTTTGACATTGTCTTTATGTTAGAATGTTCATTAATAAAGGGATGCGACGATTGTTTGACATTGTCTTTATGTTAGAATGTTCATTAATAAAGGGATGCGACGATTGTTTGACATTGTCTTTATGTTAGAATGTTCATTAATAAAGGGATGCGACGATTGTTTGACATTGTCTTTATGTTAGAATGTTCATTAATAAAGGGATGCGACGATTGTTTGACATTGTCTTTATGTTAGAATGTTCATTAATAAAGGGATGCGACGATTGTTTGACATTGTCTTTATGTTAGAATGTTCATTAATAAAGGGATGCGGTGATTGTTTGACATTGTCTTTATGTTAAAAGTTTTAGGTGTATTAAAAGGTGCGAATTTAGAATATTTCAAATATGAAATGTTTCCACATTATAATTGCATACAAACAAATCTAAATGCATTTTCACTATTTTACGCCACAAATTCACACAACAAGGTTGGGTTTTTAGTGTATATCATAACGTTATTATGCAGTCACTGGATACAAAAAGTCACATCCCTTTATTCAAGACAACTTAAAACTTAAGTGTTTATGGAGTGTCATGGCCGAGCGGTTTAGTGCATCAGATTTGTGTTCTGATGGCCGAGTCGTCAGAATGTGGGTTCGAATCCCGACCGCGACCGTGGTGCTTGTGTCCTCGAGCAAGACACTTTACCATAATTGCTTCTCTCCACACAGGAGTAAATGGGTACCTGTGAGGGCTGAGTTGGTTGTTGTTTGATTAGCCCATATGCGCCGAAATGGCAGCAATTGAGCTGTATACTCCCCAGGGAGCTGAGATGGTTTCAGGAATGATTTATGCGCCTAATGAACAGGGGTAATAATGTACAGCGCTCTGATAGGTCGTATTATTGTTATTGTTATTGTTATTAAGTGTTTTATTTGTTTTAATTTTGTTTTAATACAAATAGGATTGGTGGTCTACTTTCTCTATGGTTACCATCACAGTGCAGAGACTCAAGCAGTGAAAAAGATTACAGTCAAAGGACATTATACTATTGTGAATAATACCAATGATGATGACAACACGGCAGATTACGTTATGAAGGCGTCCCTAATAATGCCACAACCTCCCAGAAATGAGAAAGAGAATTACTCGAATTGAAAAATAGTAGTGACTCGAAACAGTCTTACAAAAAGCAAGAACTATTCGACTGGACTAAGTCACTATGACCCGTTGGTCTGTTATTTGACTGTCAGTGAACTATTGGCAACTACCTGACAAACACCAAGCAATTTATTATCTTCAATTAAGGTTTCTTGGTTTTGAGTTGAAAATGGTAGGCCAATATAACCATGACACCCTAAAAGTTATTCCAAGTGACTGTCATAATCTAAAATGGATCATTAGCTAATGATCCAGCGGCGTAGCCAGGACTTTTTCAGTGGAGGGGGGGGGGGGGGGGGCCCAGGGGTTTTTTTTTTTTTTTTAAGGGGCGCTGCAGGGAGCCACCATCGTCTTATGTTCTTGGCATTTTGTGTAGCCACTAGCCAGCATGGATGATCTGCATATTATGCCGGCCCAACTGTATTTGTGTTTATATAACAACTCAATTACTGGAAGCAACTGCACTATTGTAAATGAAGGCCTACAACTAGCAGACTTATTGAGAATATAACTTTTTAACGTTTTTTTCTTTCTTTTTTCTTTCTTTGTTTCTTTTCCTCTATCAGGATTTTTTTCGTGGGGGGAACCGAGGGAACCTGGGGGAACCTGGGGGAACCTGGAAGAACCTGGAAGAACCTGGAAGGGGGGGCGGCACTGGAAATTTGTGGGGGGCACGTGCCCCAGCCCCCCTCCCACTGTAATGATCTATTTCCACAATTTGGTTTCTGTGCATATCTCTTAATTTTTATAAGGCGTGGATGCATGTACAGTCATTTTACTGCCTTTAATAGACATTAGTGCTGTGATCCCGTTTCTGAACTGTTTTTCATATTGCAATTCAATTTAATTAACACATGAGAAGTAAGGTTGAGTGATTTCAAGTGGTGATACGAAGACATAGACACTAAAGCTCCTTTTTAGACACTAAACTTCCTAGGCCCATTTGCTTACACATAACCTGAATCCTCCAAAATCCTTCAGTAGTAAAGCAAGCACATGACATGTATGCACACATGTGTTTCTAATCTGTGATACATGTACATGGCCAGGGACCTTCCCTGCATGTATGGAACAATAAAGTGTCCACTGACCTTGCAATCACTACAACAAACATGGATGTACATGTACCATGGAAAGGCAAGTATGGCTAATAACCCCAATCCTACAAAATCCTTCACTTTAGCTAAGAGGATTTTGGAGGATATGGGAAGGTTATGGTTAATAGAGAAAACACCCGCACATAGTAAAGATATACAGATATATAGACACATACTGTTGTGCTTTACGCATACACCAAAGATATCCATTGTTACTCTCTATTGTTCCCATTGCTGTTGGACTGGCCAGTATGATTTTTGTACCCAACGAAACTGAAACCAGATACCTGTTCCCATTTTTGGTTGGAGTATTATAAAAAATGTACAGCCAACCCCAGATGAGAAGAGATACGCATTGCCTGTTTTCAAGTATTCTTTCCTCTTTTCGTAATAACAATAATGATGGACACTTATATTGGGCCAGTATCCCCCAAGTTTGACGCTCATGGCACATGAACATCATTACCCCTGTCATAGGGCCAGTTATATAATTCCTAGAACCATCTCAACTCCCTGGGGAGTATGCAGCCCATGCTGCCAAATATATAGCACAACAAGCTTTAATCACCATCTCTGCCCTCGAAGGTCCATCAGAACACAGGTCCAATGCACTTAATCCAGGGTATCGGTAAGGGGAGGGGGCACTGCAAAAAATAGATCACAACAATGTGTGGTAAATTTACATACAAATCTTTCATCTACGATTTCTTGTACGATTTTACATCGTTTTATAAAAATTATGTACCCCAATATATTTTCTTTATATTTTTAATATAGCCCAGGTTAAAGGGGGTGTTTTTCTAAAGCTTACTTGATGTAGGCTATATATGATAATGGTACTAATATGTATTAATGACCTACTAACATGTATTAATGGTATGTATTAATAGTATGCATTAATAGTACTAAAATCATCCTAGGAGGATATTCCGTCTGACCATTAGCGGATATCCAGCGTCAGGAGGAATAGGCATGTGTAACCCCTTTCTGAGACCCTGGATCCGCCTTTGCGTCTGATATGTTGTAATTTACGAGAAAATGTGAATAAAATTTCAAATCTGAATGGATTATCGGCTATTATCAGATTTATTATTACCTTTTTTATTTGATAATATATGTAGTGATTTTACTGGCAGTATGTTATTTTCTAGCTATACATAAAAGTACACAAGTTTTTTGGTACGAATGGGTTCATAACCCCCCCCCCCCCCCCAGCCAAAAAGGTCAAGTCCCACATTTTAATTTTTGGGATATTTTGTACAGATGGATTGTTTTCATCTAGGCTATCTTTATTTATGCCATGGTGAACGGAATTGTGTGTTAAAGAAGTACCCTGGGTTGTGTCGTTCATCATTGGTTGATTTTTGTTGGTGAATTCAGCATTGATAGAAATTCAAGATCCAATTAAATTGAAACTTTATATTACCAAGATTTACTCTATCGATAATACAATTAATACACGATAATATATATGTAGGATCATTATCATAATTAATTATCCAAAATTATGCGCACCCACGATGTACGACAGCTGCACTGTCGCAATCTTAGTAATGACTTTACGTGAATGTTTAGTAAAACGAAACGGGCTGTTTCATATAAACACCATTGGCCTTTTCAACCTTGGTCTTTTCAACCAGACTTATAAGCTACAGTCCTGATTGTAACATGATAATACACCATGGAAATCCATCTGCAAATCAGTTTGCAAATCAGTTTGACATCACGTCTCGTTGCAGTTTTAACAATGTATAGGCGGTATCTTGTGTAGGTTGATATCTTATCCTATAACCTACAGGGTCATACAAGGTCATCCTCTCTCGGTATCATTCAGTCTGTACTTCTGCTACTATGATCAGATGGAGGTGTTAAGGCGAAAACATTCTTTTTCAGTTTTCATCGTATTGACTTTCTCTTCAGTTAATTAACTTAGTATGTCAACGAGGACATGCAGCAACTTTACCATGCAACAGGAAAGACAATGTTGAGGTAAGATGATCCTTACAATGCAAAGTAGAACTATGTTTGGAATATTTCCGAGTTTCTAGTTGAGACTGATTCTATCTAGTATTATATAGTACCGGTATTATACATCTTAAGGAAGATCACAATTCTACGAGTAATCATACATCAATCAGTCTGCAAATTGTTAATGACTTTTTTTCACTTTTGACAGTTTATTTATAATATGACTCATTAAGTATAACCTTTCACCAACGTTTTATTGCAGACACAACATGTTGAACATTGAATATAACATGTTTTCGTACGTCCATCTAAACATGGAGGAAGGATCGTAGAGAAGAAGTAGGCGCATATATTGGCAATATTTGTCAAGGGAGGGGCGGCGAAAATGAAAATTTGAAAATGGAGCCCTGGGAACAAAATCTCCCAGAAAATATTTTGATTGTGGTCACTGGACAACTACCCTACAAAATTGGGTCGAATATTTCACTGTGGGGCCTAAAAACATTTAAGCTGTAATAAACAAAACAAAAACGGGACTGGATACACATTTTCTATGTCATTATTTTTGATCTAATTGTTGTCCATGATATTTCATGTATGGCTAACAGATTCAAGAATTTCTAGATGGAAGCAGGTGGGGCAAATGCCCATCTCTGCAGACTCTGCTAGTCTCCATGCCAGCCGCAGACTGTACCGTATGCACTTGTCAGGACGATCACCAATGCGACATTGGATACAAATGCTGTAATAACGGCTGTGTGAATACATGCGTGGTGGTTGCACACCAAGCACCTGGTACGGTAGTTCAATTAAATCAATCAAAACTCTGAATCATAACATATTTAATTGATTGTATTACTCATGTTGTACCTTTTTTCTTTTTTTAAATAAAAAAATTAATTTAAAAAATACCTTTAAAACACTGAATAAATTTAAGTGGGCTTTACGCCTACTGAGTTCTGACTCGGTACAGCAATTATGAATTAAATTTGTACGCAGGAATGAGAATTTGTCCACCCCCTTCTAAAATGCTGGTTCCGCCCCTGTTTTGGTTTGCTGTGTTTATGAATACATCATGTAAATGGTTAAAATATTTTTTCTGCAGTGATTGACTGGCTTGAAGAACCTATCTGGGAGCCGGAACTAGGTAAGATTTTATAGGTTAAGGGTTAGAGCCAGAACTAGCTAAGGTTTATCACAATTGCATTACATTTAACAAAAAAAAAAAAAAGTTTTTTATTTGTTTATCATTTTATAGTAGGGCTCTAATAATATAGTGTTACATTCTTATAATGTTGATTGTGGTTTCTTACTGTTTTTCAGGAGATGCCTTGGATCCCAATCGAAATATTCCCGGTAAGATTGATCACAAAAAATATCAACATTAAAGATCCTATATAATGAATTAATCGCGGATATGTTTTCAAAACTAATGGACTATCTAATGAAAAAAGAAAAGAAATAGGAATATTTCAGCATATTAATTCATTCGATAAAATAATTTATTCAGATTTGGCCAATCAATTATTTAATTATATGGTGAATAAATGGGCATTTAAAGTATTGTTATAAATGATTAGACAATAATTGTATTTATACAGCTCTATAGAAACAAGTAAACCCAAACAATTTATGGCGATATGATTTAATTTATGATATTTTAGTTGAATTCTCCGTATTGAAGCGATTGTTTATTTGGATTTAGATAAAATAGTTGCTGCATGTTGAATGCTGTTAACACTGGTACCCTGTATTTTGATTGCATTTCAGTGGAGACCTGCAGTACATCTAACATAGAAGATGAGGACCAGCTGAAGTGTCCAACAGGCTTTGTATGTCTCCTTGAAGATGCTGGTGATAAGACAAACGATATCCCCAACAGAGGGGTGTGTGTTCAAGATTAAACTATTAAGTACGCACATGTAGAACTATATGGTATCCCTAATACTAATAGAGGGACGTGTGTTCAAGTATCAACTAACATATGTAAAGTATGCACATGTAAACCTGTTTGAAGTGATGATGTATGTTATATTTCTATTTATTAACCAACCAAGGTCATTTATACCATAATTGAATAGCATTATATGCATGTGTAACTGAATATAATGCTAATCAATATGTATAATCTGAAACATATGTTCAGCACAAGTGTTTTATTTTCTAAAAATAATCAAAAATAGTTTCAAACCACATCATTGTAAAGTTTTTCAGTTAAAACCGATTTCCTTTTCATTTACTGATTCCTTTATAATATCAAATTTGGCAAATTAATATTTTATTTAAATATTTTTAACTGACTTTAAAGCACTTATATACACTTCATTAATTATTAATAGACACATATTGTATACCAATGGCACCCATAATCATTATTCTCAGTCATCTTTTTGAATGAATGCATACATATTGGGAAAGCCATATCTAAAAACATAATTCTGTCTTTATATGTGTTACAATTTTTAAGGAATGATAACTCTGCTGCTATAATTTTTCACAGAGCTGAACCCTTTCAAATGTAACTTTCTTACATACATCTTAATAATGAATGAATGTGTTCACCAAACTTGTACATGTTTTTAAGATTATAAGTCTTAGGAAATTAATAATTGACTATTAAATTGGCACTCTTATTAACAACAGATAACATCAAGCTATATTTCTTGTGGGTACATTTCTGAACATTACAGTTGCCAATCAAAAGAGACCTTTCTCACCAGCTATAGTCAGTATCATATAACATCAAATGTGATTGGTTGGTCAGTATTATCTAACATCACATGTGATAGGTTTGATGTTGGTAACATCTTCCACAGGATGAGAGCAGAGAGGACATGTGTAGGAGGGATCTGCCAAGAAATTACTCTGTAAAATAAAAGGCAAAACCAAATATTCAGTTGCAAGTTGGACATTTTCCCCAAAGAGGTGTAATGAAATTCAAAAGCCCTCTTTTACAAACCTGCCCTTTAAAAAAATGTGTATGCAGTCCAGAGTAGCGTTTCCCTTTGTGATATTTTGTTCACTTATGAAATGTTATTACAAATTGGTTGGATAATCCTCGAATGCTAATGAATAATTAAGAAACAAAACTTTGAAAGTATATGTATTTTTAAAATGTCACCTTACTTTTCAGTTGAAACAAATAAACAAAGTGTTCCTTTAAAACACAATGATTTCTGTATAAAGTATATTGGAGATATTCTCACCTGTATGCAGTAATAACAGAAGACATGATGACAACCTATAGTCCTTGGAGTGGTCGGCCATTCTTCACATATACAGCACTCTTTATACAAGTTAGGATGCCTCCTCATGGCAGACACAGCTGTACTAGAAGAATGAGCTGGTTTAAAGAGTTTACGTTGAAGGAAGTTACGGATTCGTCTGAAGTTGACAAACGGTAGAAGGAAGAAGAGGAATTCTGCAAAGCCATGCCACAGGAGTTCTCTAGTCATGAATTCAAAACTCACCTGTTGGTAAATCATAAATGAAATTGCAACAAATTCTGTGCATCATTGATCTGTGAATACAATATAATACGTAGACAAATTAGAGAAACGTTTGATGTGGCTCAAAGCCAAATCCCCGTAATGAGAGCTTATTTTGAACTATCTTCCTATTGCTTAAATATGCCCTTTACCCTTTATCTTGTTCTCAATTCTGCATTGGATGCAGACAATTATTAAGACAGAAAACTATGTTTTACATAGTGATACAACATTTAAGATAAGATAAATCATTTACCTGTCTGACAGACTGCCGTTGAGCAAACCGAGTCCTGATTCCTAAGATCCTCTCATGAAGGAACTGATATCGGCCATCTTGTAAAAAAACTAAGAAGTTTACAAGTGATGCAATACTTAGAAGCTTCTCAAAGAAATATACTGCTTTCCATACCTATGTAAAACAAGGTTAAGTTTTAAGTGACACTGACTCATTTTCATTTCAGTAAAATAGCTTTCATGGAAAAGTATTTTCCTTCTCAATTACTACAAAATAATGCTCTGTGCTTTATAATTATTTTAGATCACTAGTACAGGTACATTGTACAGCAAATATGTGAAGTTTGACATGTGGAAATAATTTTTTGCCCGGTTTTCTTGTGTCAAAATCACTTTTCCACCAATATTCTTTTTAAAAAATTCTAAAAAACTCGTGAAAATTCCAAAGTGTACCTGTACAAAAATTATTTCATGTATAAAATAAAATGTTTCAAATACTAGTAACTGTTTTTTTTATTTCACCAAAGAAAAACTAACTCTTCTGAAGGCTTCTATGCGATTGGTTGAACTTGACAGGTCAGCTGATCGTTCCTGTAGCCACTTTGCACCAATCAGAATACAGGCATACCAAAGCCTTTGTGATCTCCCAAGGTCAGGGGTCATAAGCTTCTCATTGTGATATTTGAGATTCATCATGCGTTGACCTAATGTGGCACCGATTGTGTTGATTGAAAACTGAGACAATAAATAAATAAATGTTACCAAAAAGTATAAGAAAGATATGTACAGTGAAAATATAAAATTTTCAAAGAAGAAATACAAAGACTAATTCACCTACACTTTGAAGAAACTGAAAATGGTGAACATCTAATTATTAAAATCGTTTTATAGTATCAATTAGGCCTATGTAAAAAATTACCTGCCATGTTAGTATTCTCACAAGAGCATTTAGTTCTGGCTCAATGTAGGCAAGTATCCCAGGCTATAAGAAAACCAAGACAAATCAATTATGATTTCAGGAAAACCTGTTTCATTAAACCATTAAAAGTTGACATTGTGTCCACACACCTTGATCTGATGTGCCCTTGTGTATCTTGAAGCAATCCATGTATCTTAGCAATCTGAACATGACGACTGATGGCTGAGGTGTATATGAAGTGACGGATGAGGTGAGTGTAAAATAAATTGAGGCAATCAACTAACCTTAAAGAACTGGAATATCCGGTAGAAATGTGCTTTAAGAAGATGATGAAGTTCACTGTCCAATTGACTTGAGTCCAACTACATATAAAACAGAGTAAGATTAGATAATATCACTGAAACTTGCGAAAATACTGACATAAAGTCCATACTCCACTAGTAGTAGTACCATGGGGGCACACTTACACCAGCAAATGTTGATTGTGTCCCGACCCATGTCTGGATTACATGTTAACCAAGTATAATATATACTGTGAAAATGGGATTTAAGATTCATGCAGACATATGTAGAATCAATGTAATTCAGTCACTAGGCCTACTACTAGTAGTACCACTACCACCAGTCAATGCTTGAGCATGTTGTACTTCAACTTCAAGTGCCATGACTTGCAGTTGCACTTGCACTTTGCAGTGTTTGTGTTGAGATTAACATATTAAAAATAAATTGAATTAAATAAACCTAAGTTCAAAAAGCTGTTTAATTGAGTTAAAATTTACTAAAAGGATTAAATTTCCTAATGGTTAAATCATCAACAAAAAACCTACCTGACTCACTCGGAGTACAACTTCTTCACCACTTGTGGTTTCTTTTGTGGAATCTGCACTGGGGGCCGCCATGTTAGTTGTTTATTTTGCCTAAGTGAATAGCGCCCTCAATTGACAACCAACCAAATAAAACAGTCGTCGGATCCCACCTAACAGTTTTACACGTTGATTGACCAATGAACACACTTAATTTTTAGTGCATACACTATAGTGGTTTGAATCTGACGTGTGTGAGACCGAGAGAGCTAGTGGATTTATTGCACGGCGTCGGTACGGTTTTGTAATCATTGTTTACTGTCACTGGACAAGAGAGTAACTGAACTGTTCACTTAGCTTGACTAATTCTTGCCTGAAGGGGCCGTCGTTTTGAGAGTGAATATTTGTAACGAACATTGACAACTGACTTGACACGATTAACGTTAACAATTTACCTCCATGTCATGCATGTGTCAACGTATAGTTGAGTAGTTCACATGGGGACTGAGCCGACGTGACCGGACTGGCATTGACTCGACTGCACTGGCCTTGGAATTGGAAGTTGGAGTGGAACGTATTTGGCCCTTACGACTGTTAACTGCTGGCAAGTATTTATTTAACTTAACATACATTTTGAAAACAACTTATTCTTAAAGATCTATAGTGAAAATGATGGATTTGTAAAATTGTGTTAAATGTTATCCTGTAAATGCCTTTATTGGAAAGAATGTCGTATCCAACTGCCACTTTTTAAAGTGTTTTTTTAATATTTATTTTGCAACCACTGACGTTAACTGTTATTGTTGTAAACCAGTTATTAAAAAAAAGTGATTTTACCGATTTTTGAGGGTACAGAAAGCGAAAACTATCTTTAAAATCCACTTTCATGATGGTTTTCGGACGTTATTTCCCTTCTAAAAAGTCCTCCCCTTCAGAAAATAGAAGAATCCTATTATAGTTGCCACTGGCACTGTGCATGTATGATGACAGTGTTGGTCACTAAGTTGACAAGATCAGACCATAGAGCAAGGACCGACATGACTGAGGAAGTCATCGTATACCAAAAATGCCTGATTTTTCATTAAACAAATATTCTGGAATAATTCGAAGTACTAGATGTTCATCATCATCTGTGTTCTCCACTATACTGAGCAGGTAAGGTTACATTATTAGTTAATCGAATGAGAAAAAGTGGTGGTTTGATATGACATTCTTCCCCTTTAATTATTTATAATGGTTTATAAGGAATATGTCGGGGCCTACATTTATCATACAGATGGAATTTATTTAAAAATAACTGCAGGAACAAAAACATGTTTCACTTTCAGTAGCCTGCCACATATAGGCCTATGTTAAAATTGCCAGCTGATCAATATCAAAATAGTTGGTTTTAATGGTGTGACCATGGTTACCTACATGTACTGACATTCCCTTTGTACACTTACTCCACAAACCTACCTTCCTCCATGGGTTTTGAGAGCACAAATTATGATGCATCACTCTAACAAAAAACTGCATCTAAAGGCATATCCATACTAAATGTTAACTGAGATTGAAACTTTGAATTTGTGCTTTAAATTTGTTTTTCCAATAATTTCTTAACCCTCCTACTACTACATTGGTCAAAATCAGTGAAAATTGATATACATGTACTTGCCAAGGTATATCTAGTGCACTTAAAAGTCAAACACTGTCAAACCTTGCATACATTTACAGGTCAAAATGAGTCGACTGTTTTTGACTGGTAAAAGCATTGTCTGGTGTTGTTCAGGGTGGTCAAAATTACAGTCAAAAACCAGTTAGAAACTACCCCCTCTTGTGGCAGGTTTTGGAAAGAGAATTATAACACCAAGTCTGGGGAGAATAATTGCTTACATGTACTTTGTATACCCGGAAAGCATAGTGCTCAGCAGGAGTTGATTTTATCAGAAACTGTAAATACATTTTTTTAATCATTTAAAAACAAAATTATGTCTCATAGATGAAAATTCATAATTGTGACTTGACAATCACTTACATGTCTGTGTACATATGTACAGTATAGCATCTCACAATTTATATTAATTGTGAATATACATGTAGATTTCAGCTTGAGTGCAGAAATATTATTAAACAACTTTTTATAATCATAATTAAAATACATGTACAATGTATGTTCATTTGAAAATTCATACATGTACTTTTTATGGTCTTTATTAATTTCTTACTCATGCACATGTACAATTCAACAACTTGGAAAAGACAATAAGGTCTATATAGATTTTTCACAATTAAAGGGGAAATTATATATTTTGCAAGAGCACTAGTTAACAGAACAAGCACGTGCAATATAACTAAATTCTACCGAAAAACACCTTTGAAGCCATCAATTTCTCCTAACCTCCTCATACTGTGACTGTTATAAACTAGTTCTATATCAGTAATAAATGCCATTTATTAACAAACTGAACACAACAGTCACCAATGCTATTATCATCATTGCCCTTCATTGGCATGTAACATCAGTCATTTACCAGCTATCTTGCAGTTTATCGGCCAAAGATCAGGAGTTCAAATTCTCAACAAAACTTCTTTTAGCCAAATTGCTGCATTCATCACAGATCACAGATATTAGATACATACAACAGAAGAGATTCGTGTAGCTACTACAGTAGTAGTAGTACATTGTTCCTTGTCTATAATGGAGTCCCCTAGATTAGATTCTGGGTCTACCGAAAGCAGCAGTGATCATCATGAGAGAGATACTCGTACTATTAATGACAATGTGAATGAACTAGTGAAAGATGTTTCTGATGTAAGTGGTCATATTGGTTTTTTCTTGATAGAACAACCAACTTTCTGATTCATCAATTGTAAATTTGGATGTTATCCCTAACTTGCCGTCTTCATGTGTGACTGTGTGTGCATGACTTTTGTGAAGTATCTTTCTAAGGAGTATGTTTTCATCTGTTAATAGTGGTGTGGTGCATCATAGACACACATTCTTACAGTCAACATAAAATCTTCAACTTTTAATCTCATCTCTGTTGCATAACATTACAGCTTACTGCAAACTTCAAACACTGTCTTCCCAGTTTGTTTATCATTGACTCACACTCAGTAAATTGACATAAGAACCAAGCATTATACAGAAGGATGATCATTGCTTTATTTTATCTCAAGCACTGTTCTCATTATAAACCGGTGGAATTATTCAGTGGATTTTATGGAGCGGTTGTTGGATTTGACAGAAACTTGTCACCATGGTAATGGAATGAAAGAAGATGCTTTTTGGATGTGATGGGTAAAAGAAAACAAACACTGGTCATTGAGATTGTTATGATTGTAAGTAACACTTTTGTTCAAGTATTTCATTTGTTGTGAACTTGAAATATGTAGAACTCTCTGATTTAATTAAAGTTATTGATGTTTAATTATGGAAGATAATTTTCATTCATTTCCATTGAACCTTTTTTTTATTCTGATTCCTCCCACATCAATTAAAAAAATCTTTAAATATATTCATTTGATTTATTGATCATTCAGTTATTAAAAGCTAATCAAATCGTTTACATAATGACATTTATCTAAACCTTCAAAGCAATCTCTGAAGACATATCCACTTTTTATTAATAAATCAATTAATCAAGTTGCATAGATGCCTATAGTGGAAATCTATGTGTTAAACAAATTATAATAATTTTTTGACAGTAGACTGTATAGACTGACAACGAATAATCTGAAATCATAACATCCTGTAATTGTCAGCTTTATTGTGTTTGATAATGCCATCTACATATATAGTTGCTAGGTTAAACTATTTTACTCTACAGCATGTTTTTGAATGGGTTTCATATTGACTTAAAATATTTCCAATCAAACGAGCTAGTTACCAGGCAAGGGACGCTACGTTGTGTACTCATCTGCCTTCATGCATACAACGCAAAGCTTGTTTGTCTAATTGCTTTGTAACTTTTGTACATTATTCTCCCAGGATGTACACTATCCTCCTACCAGAATGTAACCGTATACTAGGTTTATCTTTTTGTTTGTCCTGAAGACCTGAATGTATTGATTGAATACAGTTATAATTGCCAATTAGGCCATAATCAATTATTATCGCGGTTAGACAATGATCAATTGTGGAAATTTGAACGATCTTTTAAATTTTGTGTTTTTAGTACTTATTATAAACCCCATAGTACTATTTAGCAGACATACTTCATCGGATTGTGTTCCTAACAAGCAAAGATAAAATAATTATATTTTTTGAAGGATAGCATTGGTACGTGTAAGTTGGATGGTAGTTACAGAGTTAAGGAAAACAAACGGTTCGTAGCATCTATACCGGATCCTGTATTTAAATACAACAATCTCGTTAACTGCTTAGGCGACTCGGATATATAAAACCTTCTGTGTAAATATTACGGTGAAGTTGTTTATGAACACTTTTTCTCCAAATATACATAACAGCAAAAGAAACGTCACCCCTAAAAATATTTATTATTTTCATTTTATAATTAATATAATTTGTTTTCTGAAGAATATTATAAGAATGGAGTGTAACACGAACACAATGTGGCAAATTTGGTTGACCTCAAAATTCGTCATGCATGACGTCTGAGGACACATAAACTAAACATGTTCTCAGAGTGCTTATCAAAATTTAGGGGGTGACGTTTCTTTTGCTGTTATGTATAAATTTAGCTTTGAATGGAATTAAAATCCACAAAAGTAAAGATTAGTAAATGTTGGAGCGACTAGTTTCCGGGATGATACGATTCTGTCTAGTATAGTGATTAAGATTGTGACTTGTTTAGTTTAAATCCCACGAAGAAATAATTCCGCCTTATGAGACAATCTTTAAGAAACCTATTTTGCCATATACGAAATTTCAATTTATTTATAATATTGAACAAAATTTTGATCAGATCTCAAATCACAACAGTTCCACTTCTGCGCTCGATTAAACACGGCGATCTCATCCCAATCTAAAGTATCCTGGCAGCGCAACAGACGCTATGAAGTAGCGTTGTCTCGCTGGGGGTCGCGTTGGTGAACGCCCACAGCCGATGGGGCTTATCACACACGTGTGCACTTTAACCTCGTACTGCAGGTTAATCAGAAGACTTGATTGATCGGGGTCACCGTCCATTCAGGATACTGTCAATTACACTGGTAACCTGTTTATGTGTGCTATTCAATTGGGTAGACAATGGGAAACCAGCGCAATTGGTTGTACAGCATGCACTAGTACATGCACGTTGAGTTGTGTGACTGTGAGTCAACCGGCTTGTGTACCTACATACATGTACATGTACGTACGTGGATTGAAGTACGCGATATGGAAAGGAAATAGCTGGTTTCTGAAGAAAATGGTCCGCTGAAAGTTGTGGCTGTGATTATTTCATTTATTAGATTGGAATGTTGTTCACGTAGGCCTAAGTATCGATACAAACATACGGCGGACGACGATCCACAGCTTGTGAACGGATATCCAGTCGATCGCGTGCCTAGACGCGACGAGCTACAGTACAAAGTGGTTGATCAATGCACACCACTTCCAATTGAATTTCAGTGTTTTCACTTGATATTCCAAATTCCTTCATTTTATCGGCCTGTGATAAACTGTAGCCATGTCATTGAAAGGTGATAGAGATGAACGGCTTGAAAGAGTTATTCAGGTTAGTATATATTTGACAATCATGACATAGCCTGCTCATCATTTGACATAGACTTTAGGCCTGGGGATGGGGGGGGGGGGGTGGGGGTGGAGATGGGTGCATGATATCATGTAGAAAAATCACATAACAAAATTAGGCAGTAATATTTGTGTAGCCGGCCTGGAATTTCATTCATGTGGGGCAAGGACTAACACTTCCATTACAATATCAAAATGTCTATGGGAAAATTGTTAAGTCTAGAGGCACGTACCAATTTAAATATATTTAAAAAAAATTATTTTGATTACATTTTTTTCCTACATTGTACATGTACATTGTTTCAGGTTTAGTAATATTACTAATATATATGTACATTTTATTGCATCAGTTTTCTATGGATAATGCAATTTAGTTAAAAAAATGATTGGCAAGAGAAAATTCATGTACATGTACAGAGTAGATGAAATACAAGAGCAATGTCATGCAAGTGGTTTGCTGTTAAGGTGTTATTTTCTGATTATAAAATGGGCCAAATAGTATAACAATTAATCATTCAATTGTACAAGTCGCAAAACAAATCTCAAGGGAAATTAAAACATTTGAAAACCCTCTAGTTTCAAAAGTATATTAAGCTGTGAAATTTTCATCATAATATACCTGTACATGAATGTATATTGGGAAAATATTTGGGGAAACAAGAAAAACTTTATGGTTTTTGAATGATTTAATTTTTTCCCAGAAATGTTTTTAAATTTAAAAAAATGAATGTGTTTCTTCAAGGGTTAAGGTTAAAAAATCTGAATGTGTCTACAAATTGACCTAACCTTTTATAGATGCATAGCTGACTTTGAACCCCAAATTAACCCTCCTACACATGGAGGCCACTCCGATCCACTAAATTTTGTTCTTTAGCAACCTTCAGTACATACATGTACAAGCCTGCTGTCCTTTCCAAGTAATCTTACAAAATCAAGTGTGTGCCACCCAGGGCCACTGTAAATGTTTGAACATATTAGTATGGCCTGCAATGTATCAATGGGAGACCACCTTATCCTGCAAGTGCAATCTCAGTGGTGTGACAGTGCACAGAAGGGTAACCATAGGAGGCCACTGGCAACAGCTAATGGCTTGGAGTAGCCTGAATGGGTTGTTTCAAAAATTACACTGATTGTAGGAGGGTTAGTATGGCCTACAATGTATCAATGGGAGACCACCTTACCCTGCAATCTCAGTGGTGTGACAGTGCACAGAAGGGTAACCATAGGAGGCCACTGGCAACAGCTAGTAATAGTAGTAATGGCTTGGAGTAGCCTGAATGGGTTGTTTCAAAAATTGCACTGATTGTAGGAGGGTTAGTATGGCCTACAATGTATCAATGGGAGACCACTTTACCCTGCAATCTCAGTGGTGTGACAGTGCACAGAAGGGTAACCATAGGAGGCCACTGGCAACAGCTAATGGCTTAGAGTGGCCTGAATGGGTTGTTTCAAAAATTGCACTGATTGTAGGAGGGTTAGTATGGCCTACAATGTATCAATGGGAGACCACTTTACCCTGCAATCTCAGTGGTGTGGCAGTGCACAGAAGGGTAACCATAGGAGGCCACTGGCAACCGCTAATGGCTTGGAGTAGCCTGAATGGGTTGTTTCAAAAATTGCACTGATTGTAGGAGTTGAATACTGACACCCCCCTCCCATTGGTCCCATGGATCTGGAGTTGAGGGTTTGTATAAATGCCCCATAATTTCATTGTTGCCTTGGTATCATTTTCATAGCTGATTAGTTGATTAAATATAAGATTGTCAATATGACTATGTCCACTAAGTATATAGGGGGATTAATTGGAAACCAAGGAAAAAGGTTGCCATGACAAAACATCAGCCACAAATATATCCCCTCGGCCCAGGCTTATACATAGAGGATATCGTTTATTTTGTTACCTTTTGACTATTTTTATAAATCCACTGTATTTAAAATCATTTTAATTCTTTAAAACACTTGACAAATTTATATGGAACAATTTTTTTAAACAGGTCCTCTACCATAAAAAAAACAAATTATAGACACAAATATATCAATAGCTCTACATTTAAGTGATATACAGATTGTCAAATTACACTGTACTTGTACAACGTGAATTTATAATGTAATGCACAGTACAATGTAATGCTCATTCATACTTTGTTGTATACACATGGCAAATATCCTTGATGTAGAAAATTGGTCATGTGTAAAACTGCATCAATATTATGATAAGTATTATATTTTGAAGCATTTCCTTGCGAGTGGTTATCTTAATCATCACATTGGCTTTTACTTGATGGCAAGTCTGATATACTTAGACCATAGAGGAAAGAACAGCAGCATTACAGGAAGTGAAAGCAATGCCTCATTTGTACACATGACTATACACTGTATTGTACTACATGTGTGATGAGAAATATGTTTGGAAATTAAATAATGCACAGTATGCTTTTGTTAATTTTTTCCTTTTAATTGCATGGGTTATGAGGCTTGGATATTGTGGCAACCTGACTACATGATTTTGGGCCATACTCCCATACATGTACATGTAGGTTCCTACTTGGTCTATCTTTATAAATGCATGGTTGAATATTATTTAACAACAAGATACACAGGTTCCTCATTAGTTTATTAATTTTTTGTTGGTGTTTATTATTTTAGAAACTTGAAGACACTGTTCTTTTCAAAGACGACCAAGCTTCTGATACTCTCTTATCAATCCGTGGTGAAGGAGACAGTAACACTAAGGTTCCAGCTCGTATCCGTGAAATCATCACTAAGAATCTATCAGCTGATGATCTACCTCGTCTTGATGAGTCTGGTCTCGGTCCATCCATCATGTCACTACAGGAAGAGAATCGTATGTTGACCAATGAGTTGAGTAGAGTAGAAGACCTGCTGTCTGCTAGCCGAGCTGAGAGAGATGAAATTGGTATCAAGTATCAGGCACTCGCTGATAGGGTAAGATGTACCACCACCCTCCGCCCCTTCTCCCTTGATCCCATAAGGCAATACTTTATTGGACACGTTTTGTATACATTTTGTGCTAGAAGCAAAATGCATTATAAAACTATGTGCTTGAATGGGTACCATTGCTTAACAACATGTACATGTATATTCTGTATGTAGACACACTTTCCTCACTGACAGTATACTTGATATTGATAATTATTTCATAAATTATCACAGGGAGCTAGAAACCCGACAATCAATCCTTATATTGACAATGGCCCAATGACAAAGCTCATTTAAGGGACATTACATGTACGTGAAATGCACTAGGAGATAATATTCTTACAAAATGATAACTTTTAGCTTCAATGTGTCATTGTACAGATTTAATTAACAACAATAGAGCATATAGGTTGACAACAATAGAGCATATAGGTTGACAACAATAGAGCAGTTTTTATACGCATGCCTGCATAATTACATCATACTACAGACATTGCCACGTATACTGTATACATTAAGGCTGATCAGTATGCTGTGACATTGATTTCCAACTCCGGATTGTACACGCTTTACATGTACCTTTCATGTAAACACACATTACAAATACTAATTGTATGAAATTGAGTTACAATTACCATGCACCGTTCTGGCCAGATTGAAATAATCATTATATAATTAAAGCTAAGCATGAATTGGTTGAAATTCCAATAAATGATATTTATTATGTTAAATTTGATTTAGTCAGTTTTATTTAAAAAAAAAAAAAAAAAAGCACACAACAAAAACACTATACATTTGTACACAGCACTTACAAGTCCAATTGATTGGTAAAGTTCAGTTCGGTTATAAAATATGCAGCTTATAAATCATTGCTTTGGTTTCCAAACTGTTATTTAATTTTGTTATATTTTTTTATATGTCAGCTTTATTTAAAGGTCCTAGGAAATAGAAATTTTTAACAGTGAAAACAATAAAGTATACCTATTGGAACATATATTTGTCATTTGTCTATTTTATCCCCGCCCCTTTGCACCATTAAAAAAATAAATTCTGAAATTAGGGGGGCGCCACGCTCCTCCCCTACCTCCTCATTATCATATTATAATCCGCAAATCCGTGACGTAGACCTAGGAAGGTCCAGCACTGCAAGCGATGAAGTTTCAGTCAAGTCGTACTCAAAACCACTGAAGTTGATGTGTCATATTAGATCTTCTTTTCAGCTAAATTTAGTAGATATCCCACATTTTTGGGAAATGCCTTGTAGGTGTGTTGTTGCTGGGTGTAGCAACACCACAAAGGAAGGTGTCAGCCTTCACCGATTTCCACCAGACCCTAAATACAGGCGAATTTGGACGGCGAGTGTGAAGCTGACCAGGGCGAAATGGTCAGGACCAAGAGCACTCTATGATATGTAGCGCTCACTTTGAGCCAACATACTTTGACCGGGGCTCCAGAGCCAGTTTGGCATGAGATTTAAAGCCATGCTGCGCCCTGATGCAGTACCAACAATATTTCCCTTAAGTCAGAAGGCCAAGAAAGCGTCCAGAAAAGAAAAGAGTAGCTTTCTTGAAGCGAGAAAGTCTCAGGGTAAGTTGCTTTGTTTTCCGTGTAACTTACATGTGTATGTGCACCCACAAGCAATAGGCTTATTACTAACGTTAGAGAGGTCGATTGTTACACTTCTCGCACACCACATTAACGCTAAAATGTCGTTTCATTGTGAAGTCACTGAAGATGTCATTGTACAATTCTTTGACAATGTTAATTATGTGTGTGATTTTGGATCTTGTTTCAAAATCATCGAGTGCAGAATTATGTTTTGAAACGGTCATAATGACGGCTTACACAATTCACCAATGACTCCTGGCCATGTGTATCCATGCCATTGATTCGACGGCCTTGCGCTTCGTTTCTGGTGAAACCTACAGTACAGATTTATCGGTGCTATACGGTCATGTTTACTATGCAACTTGCAAGTCGTGTGCACATACACTGTACATGTGTACGTTAGCACAGTTTATGACCCTTTTATAATCCCACGGTTTAACCATGGAGCAACTAAACACAATGGCAACATTGGTGCCTAACATTGGAGCTTAGTTTATTCATGGTTTATTGCTCCTAGGTCTACGTCACGAACAGCGCCACCGCGCGTTGGGCAGCATTTGAAATTAGATGAGGCAATTTTTGTAAAAATCAAATTAAAAATAATTAGCCCAATCCAGACATAAATTAAACGTAAAATCGTTTTTTATTCATATCAATTGATAAAATAACAAAAGAAAATAAATAAGCACAATTTGACTCTTCCTAGGACCTTTAACACCGACACTGATAATCAAAATCTTTGAAATTTAATTCTGCTCAATGTTTTTATGCTGCCAACATTTGATGTACATGTACTTGATATACAGACTATGTACAAATACATTTAAAAAAAACCTGTACAGTACATGTTGTAATTAGGATACATGTTACTAACAAATGCCGTCTTGGTGCTCTAGTGGATTCATATATTGTACTTTGTACACTTCAATTTGTTGAGATACATGCTGCATAGAGGCGAAGGAAGGTTTATTTGGTTCCCATGGTAACACCTACAATGGAAATGCTGGACTTTGTTCTTTTGTTTCAGCATTTAAGTTTGGTCATCAATTGATTGAAGATTCCACATTTGTTGATACTACTTAATAATTTGTGTACGTACATGTACATGTACAGTATGTATCGGGGCATGCTTATGTATGGTTTGTGAGTGTTTTTGGAACTGATGACATGTCAGTTAAACAGGACAGTAATTTGCAATTTTAAAACACAGGAACATTCAATTTGTTTCATTTATAGCAATCAGAAATGCATTGAATACGTGATTACTCTCTGTTTACATAATTATTTTATAACGATGAATAACTTGTATTTTAAACTATTGCATGTTTAGACATGACAGTATTTGACCTTTGCACTTGCTAATCTCATCTTGTTTACTAAAAGTTACGTCGACCAATCAGAGCCATTTGTGTTATCTCATTTGCATATGAATGAGCTTGTTCTTCATCTCACTGTGACAATGAATTGTTTGTTTAACGCAAGGCTGAAGTGGCAAGGTGTGTGACGAGTAAATATCATTAATATTAACGGTCAATTTTTTTTCAAAAGTTATTTTCACTGGCCAGTTTTGCACTGAGCTGTGTGTCTGTGAGACATACAGTGGTTAGTTTCTGTTGCAAAGGAGAATATTTGTTATCACCAGTATTTGTACAATTAAATGATTTTTATGAGATGAAGACACAAACACTGTATTTTGTCGTATTTTGTCGGCAAGTAGCTGAGTAAGCAAGTGATTTTTCCATTGATTCTTCAAGTATTTCATCATCATGAGTATTTCTAGTTTTGGCAATCAGTCAATGTCTGCTTTTGATGACATTTTGTCTGAGATTTCTGATGATATTCCTTCCAAGGTAAGTTTACTTAAAAGAGAGTTTGAAGTTATCACTGGAAAGACTGACTTTGAGAATCAGATGATACCCATCCATTGAACATTTTTATTTGAATAACATTGGATTAACCTGGCCTGTTTTATACATGTGCACTAGGAATTAATTTAAATTTCAATGTAAATGAATATTCTTAGATTTGTTTTATTATTAGATTATTTATTTATTTAAACAAATGTTTTAATATAAATTGCAATGCATATTATTTAGATAGAATATTAGTGAAAAGCTCAACTTTCTTTTCTGCTATTTAAATCTGCTGATATTCCTGTTGTGAACTGCATCTATTGGCCTAGCTCACACAGCAGGAGATGATGTATTTTTCACCTCCAGTTGGACCTTAATGGACCTCTTGCTTTGTGAACTTTTCACTGGTGGAAGGCGTCAATGGACCCCATACAAAGAGAACCATGAATAGACCTCATGTCTGCAATAGGCCCACCAATAGGATCATGTACATGTATTTCAATACAAAAAGCTCTATTTTCAAGATCATATTGCTGTCTGTTTCCTTGTGTATTCACTTGATCCATGACAGCTTTTCAATTTAATTGTCTGATGCTGAAACCTTGCCATGTTGAAGCAAGCTAACAATTGAATCTTATAACATCTGATACTACAACGCTGTTTGTAACTATATCTTGAAGAAAGAGGCAGTTAACGAGTTAGTTACACAAATCAGAACCTACATGTAGAGCAAGGAGCAGTGGTTAGACATTTTAATAAAAGTTTTAGTTGAACATTTTCTACAATCTTGAAGATTGTGTGCATCATGTACTGAAGATGAATTAACTTGTATGAGAAATATCTCATTCTATAAAAAAAATTCTTTCAACAATTTATACAAATTCCTTTGAAAGTTTGTAATTTTAAGTGAAAAAAAGTAAACTGTTTAGAAAGTTTACTGGAAAATTCACAAATCTCAGGTGAGCTGTGACTACATTATTATCTATACTTAACAGTTTTGTAGTTACATGTACTTCTTACATGTACTTGGTAATGACATCCACTAAATCCTACAATGTATTTGAAAACATTGTAGAGCATCTTTACTTGAAGAATGAGTAAGTTTGACAATTGTTTGTAAGATTTAGGGATTTAGGAAGATGTTGTTACAAAGCATCAAATCTATCCAATCAGGTGTGGTTTAAAATCTCACAGCTGACTGAATGAATTGAAGCGAAGCCTGTTATTATACTTCAGGCAATATTGGCTTCAGTCTGCTAGTGTACCCACTGTCAACATTGTAGTAACTATTCATTAACATATGAATGAACATTATTTAAATATCAATAAGGGACGCTACCTCTGATAGGTTTTTGTGCTCAAGATTTAGCCTTTGCCCACCAGCTATTGTGTCTTGCACCCCATGTGTTGACTCGGCTTTTATCAAAATCCAGACACTTCAAAACTTTACTATCTCCTTGACAAAATCTTGTTGAATCTCACTGCAAATTTGTAGATTTTTAAAATTTGATCTGGTGAACATAATTGGAATGTTTTAATTCCTTCATGCTTTACCAAACAAAGCAGCAGGGCCAGACCAGGTACCTCCCTGGTTCCTAAAAATGTTTGCTGAGAAATTGGCACCCATACTTACAGATTTATTTCAAGCATCAGTTGACCAAGGTATTCTACCTTACCAATGGAGGGAAGCTAACATCTGCGGGATTTTCAAAAAGGGGGATAAAGCCACACCTGAAAACTACAGACCTGTCTCACTTACCAGTGTTACTAGCAAAATATTGGAGCATATAATTCACTCATGTAATGGACCACTTGGAGCAGTTCAAAATATTGGTCGACTCACAACATGGATTCAGAGCCAAAAGATCCACTGAGACCCAGCTGATAGTTACAGTTGATGATATTGCAAGAGCCTTAGAACTTGGAAAATCAATCCATATGGCCATTCTTGATTTTTCAAAGGCATTTGATAAAGTCCCACATGAATGTCTTTTGAATAAGCTCCAGTACTATGGAATCAGAGGTAGTCTCCATAAATGCATCAGAAATTTTCTGACCAATCGGATTCAAAGAGTAGCCTGCGAGGGCAACATTTCATCACCGAGAGAAGTTTTATCAGGGGTGCCACAAGGTACAGTCCATGGGCCATTGCTATTCCTCATATATTAATGACCTACCAGACCTAAAAAACCAGGTTCGTCTCTTTGCCGGTGTTTGAAATAAAAATTGTGCAACAACAATTAATATCTTAGGAACTTTTCAAATAGGTGCCCAGTTTATTCAATTTTCACTTTACAAGAATGTATACAAGTTGTCAATACAAGAATGTACAATGCATGCCCTTAAAGATTAATAATAATCTAAGATAAACAAATTAAATGTTCATGCTGTGTTCACAAACAAAGACTTGAGTAGGTAATTGAACAGATACATTCTTTGCTGAAAAATATTTTTATATACCCCATAGGCCGTAGACGTATAGGCACTTTTTCCAATGTTGGAATTCTAAACAGTTTTTAGAAATGAGGGCGTTGTTTAATTTTAAGATGAATCTTCTACACGTACCTGATGACCACAGCATGAGTCCTCGTTAATACATATCATTCATATTTACTTTTCATTATTGATCATAGTGGGAAGATGCTATACAAATTAAAATAGGAGGAACCAAAATACATTCTGAAAACTACAAAGCCTTCAATAATGAACTAGAAACATTACTCAAGAACTTGTTTGAGGTAGGATTTGATGCAGTGAATCATCTCTTTAAATGAAAGACAAGAGTTGTGATAGGGAAGAGGTGATTGGTTGAGCAGTAATTGGTTGCTATGGAGTGAACTCTGTTATTGGATATGTACCTTGATTGAACCAGAGAATTATCCTCCTTCAATTACACCACAAGTCCTTGTTCATTGCTACAGTCTACAATTACATCATGTACATGTACATGTAGTACAGGTGTACATGGATGATGTACAGTGTTCGTTTTGTATTAAATGTGTATCGAATGCACTTGTTAATAGCATGATTTAGCTAGGTCTATACATGTACATTGTACATTTTATTACAGACATTTCATGTATAATGCACATACATGTATGTATACATGTATGTATACATACAACTGTGCAAACATGTACGTATGTAATTTATTAAAGGAAACTGCAGCCTAGTGTATTGTTTTTTTAATTTGTGGGTGTTAAAAATTTGAGCTGCACTTGGACCCAGTCTGCGTGAAGGTATTATGAAGATCAAAAAGAGATTCCCTTTAAAGTCATATCATGTACATGTACATATGTATTCCACTCAATGTTTTACTGCAGCGTGTATATGTGCACATGCAACTTAATGCTTTTTCCCCTTGTAATCGTGGTAAAGATTATAGAACTTTATTGGTTCGTCTTTTGCTTCTTGTTATAGATGAGCTGATGCTAATCAGTCGTATTTTGATTGTTGTTAATGTTTATCTTTGTCTCCATGGGAGTGGCACAGTCTTCTCAGCTAAGAGGATTTCAAATCCTACTTGGTATTTATACATGTAGTTGATCCAATCTCCTTCTGTCTTTAATCTCTTTAGACTCCTAAGTTGACTCAAAGGATTATCCCTGACTTTACTGTACACTGTTGTATCAACAGTTGGAAGAGTTCTAGTCATGAGAGTTAAACATCCATCATCAGTATGCTTGCATAAGTTTGAGTTAACAAGTAAAACCTGCAAAATATTACATTTCCATCTTGATAGTGCTGTAACGAATTCATTTCAAAATTTGAATACTTCATGAATGTTTAACTCAAAGAACCATTGATTTTATAGCATCTTGCATTATTCAATACATCTCAATATGTTTGTTCTTTTTATTGTTTACTGTATTGATTGAGATGTTTTTTTCGCTTTTCTTAATATCAGCTGGAGCAGTCTTACAAGACTGATGTTGGTGTTGAACGTGAACGTGATGAGCAAAATAGAACATTGGTGTCTCAGAATGTTGAGCTAAGACATAAACTTGAAGATGAACATTCCAACTACAAACGCAAGTTACAGGCTTATCAAGATGGACAACAGAGACAGGCTCAACTGGTGCAGAAATTACAAGCAAAGGTAAATTACATTCTTTTTTACATAAAACAAGTGTTTGAGAGTATGCAGACAAAACTATTTGATAGCAGAAATTATTGTTGCGCTACGGCAACCATTTTCAACAGTTCAAAGCATAAAACTTATTTTTCTTGTGGTTCAAATATTTAACAGTTTAAAATCAATATGGTTGCACACATCAGAAGTAGGGCCGTGGCAATCTGTTTTATAATTAATAAAATATTGATATAAACGATTGATGTGTCATTCTCTCATAGGTGTTGCAGTACAAGAGGAAATGTGGAGAACTTGAGACTAATCTGCAGGAGCGAGTGGCAGAGAATGAACAACATAGATACTCAGTATGTGATGCCTTCAGTTGATCTTATTAATATTACAGAAACTCCTTCCCCCATTATACCTTAACCCACTACCCATCCTCTGTACATCATATAAATGGTTGAGAAGAAGGGGAAAATGTTTGTCTCAATATTTTGCTGTATTTTACTGTATGTTATGCTAAATATGAATAGAAAACGATTAATTTGTGTGTAGTATTTTGCTATGCTATCAAAGCAAGATGGTTCACACAGAGATTTAAGTTGAGCATTCATTCAAGTTATTCAAACATTTTTTGATTAATTTGCTGTTTTTTGTTTCTGTAGTTACGAAGTACCACTGACACTCTTCATAGTCAACTAGAGACGGCTGAAGCTCAACTGAAACTTAGAGAAGAGGAACATTCATCTGATCTTGAGAACGCTCTCTTAAAGCTGGAGGAAGAACAACAAAGGTAAGATAAGAATATCTTATAAAGGTTCAAAAGTGTATCAAAGACCCTATGTACCCCAAGAAACTACAAAAATACTTTACTTTAGAAATTGTCCCTTTATTAATAGTAAGAAATAATGTAAAGTGTATTTATCAGATAATGGCGGTCAAAGGTATTTTTACAAATAAAATAAAAATCATGAACTTCAAAAATATCCTAGGAACATGTTGGTTGTATAAATGTAGATGGAAGAAACACATTATAGTCGCTATGGGTCGCCCATCAATACACTTTTAAATAAAATGGTAACTTTGAGATTGTTTATTTTCTAAATTTCTAATCAGGAGTGCTAGCCTTGCTCATGTGAACTCAATCTTGAGAGAGCAACTTGACCAGTCCACTACAGCCAACCAGCATCAGACCTCTGACATTGTTAGATTGACAGATGACCTGTCCAAGTCACGTGATGAACTTGAATCAAGGGAGTTGGAATGGAGAGATGAAGAAAAGGTGAACAAAAAATTACACAAAATAACTGATAGTAATTGGTGTTTTTTAGTCTGGCATCAAAACAGCTTACATTATGAATACTGATTAACAAGATACAGGTTTGTGTAACTTTTGACTTGGTTAGAATACATGTGGATTGTGTTGACAAATCTTAGATGGGTTATTGATCAATGATCATGATAGATTGGTCAACGTGCTATACATGTATTTCTCTCAGAGCTTGGTATACATTTTGTCCATGTTTTATTTTATTTAATTTTGCATAGACCATGCGATTCATTTATCAATGACTGCCGTCTTCTGTTGTCAATGATAATGTTTAATTAATTGTTATATTTCTTTCTCATTTCTCCATCCAGTCATTTAATGATTACTTTAACAATGAGCATAGTCGTTTGTTGGCTGTGTGGCGTAATGTGGTTGGTTTCCGGCGTGGATTCAGTGAAATGAAAACCGCAACAGAACGGTAAGCAATTCATAATAATGTTCAAGTAAAGATGTGTACTGCTTTAAAGCAATTTGCTGCAAATAAATGTTCCTGGGTTTGAAAGAAACATTCGGCAGATAAACTGGTCCTGATTTGACGTATTTATTTGTTGATTTATTGTTTTAGTGACATGGCCCAAGTGCGTGCTGAAATGACCCGTATGGCTCGAAGTCTTCACTCGGCGTGCTTGAATCTAAACTCCAATATGCGAACCACGGAGACTAGCTCTGTAGTACAGTTAGAGAATGAACGATCTGAGCGTGTGCAGGTGGAGCAACAACTACGGGATAAGGTGAAGGAATTGCTGGATTTACAAGCGAGGTTTGATGCTGAGAAAACTGATCTGAACTCCAGGTGAGAATGAGAGAAAAACCTAATAAAATGAACAATGATTAAAACTAGAATTGGTATGACATAACAAACAACTTGAGTAAATAATATATTTGGAGTCAAGTTAGTGATTGTATAAAATATTCAAGGAATATATTCTCTGCTGTGAAGATCAGCATTAATGTAACTCGGCCCCAATACAAGGACAGGTCTTATCTGTATTGTCAAACACTATCTTGTCAAACATTCTTACAAATGTGAAACAATTTGAGGATGCACCTTTTTAGTGGGTGAATGCTTGAGCACACAAGAATTACCCATTATGAAAATGTGTAACTTAATCTTTGAAATAAATGAAATATCAGTAGCTATACTGTTTATTCTATAGTATGAGGAGATTTTCAACATATTTTAAAATTCTGTTTGATTTTAGAATCAATGAACTGACTGTAACCAATGAAAAGCACAAGATACTCTTAGCTGAGAAGGATAATCAGTTACGAAACGTCACTAGTGCATCCAGTATGAGTCGTGTCAATATCTCTTCCTCCCATACTCAACTTTTTGAATCAAGCCGTACTGAAGCCTCTCAACAACAGCAAGATCAAGATGATGAAGATAATGTAGAGTCATTACGTGTTCTTCGTGAGGAATGTGGGGCGTTACATACAGCGCTACGAGACATTGCTCAGGTTGTCATTCAAGATGCTGATATCTCTGGGACCGTGGATGATGTGAATGGAATCGGAGATGAGCAACAAGAGACGGGATTTGTGTCGGATGTGACTCTACCATCACCATATGCAAGATCAACCCCTCTAAGGTGAGATCACATTGCGAGTTATTAAAGTTATTAATCATAAATATGTCATACTTGCATTTAGAATTAGCGAGTTTTCTAAGTTTGTGTTGTACTTGAAAGCATGGAATCGGTGAACCGCTGGTAACATTTTCTGGATTTCTGAACCAACTGTTCATGTCGTACGTCATCCCTTTCTTATTTCCTTCCTCATATTTCATAAGTAATTGTTATTTGTTTATGTTTCAAGACGTACTCCATCACCTGGCCGACCATACCAGCTTCATCGTTCTCCTTCTCCACGTCGTACAACCTCTCCTTCCAGACGTACCTTATCTCCATCTCGTTCTCGTTCACCAGCTTTTGCAGAGTCCACCTATTCAGCAGTTCAAGCAGCTCTGCAGAAGAGACAGCTGCAAGTTCAGGTCAGTCCTGACCCATGTTGAAAAACAAGAAATTATATCATTCATTTTGCATTAAGTTTCTTATAAATTGGTCTTACTTTGCTGTTTATTTATCGCTTCAATTAAAGTGATGATTGTTATTACTTTTATGGCGATTAATTGACTAGGAGCTGAAAGTTATGCTGAATTCCAGCAAGGATCAAGTGATTTCCTTGAAGAAACATCTTGAGAATGGAGATGCAGAGAAGAGGCATCTTGAACGTAACATCCAGGGTCTCAAAGATGAGGTAGAGATGGCAAAACATCAAACAGATGACATCAAGAGAGATAGGGATAGGCTCAGGAACTCACTGGATGCTACTGGAAGGTAGAAACTTTTATAACTTGTTTGAAATCATATCTTATGTTATGAGTGATTTGTTTGTTCTGTATTTTGATAGCCCAACCCTATTGATTGTTTTATTGACTAAATATACATGGTGAGCAATCAAAAAGTTCATCTGCCAAAAGAGAAACAAGTGAAACTTGCAAATAAATGAACATATTTCCAGGAGTAGCATCATCAGTCAAATGGGTTTCTAGAACCTTCACTTTGTAATGAAAGATGAAACGGCAAACAAAGCAAAATCATTTAGCTAATATTTTTGCTAAGCATGATTTAACAGACTACCAGCCAAAGTGCATCCATTTTATTTGACTGGTACCCAACCAAATCTGCTTATCAGTTATTTTGAGTAGGCAATGTTGCCTGCTGAGCAGCTCTAAGAAATTGGCTCCCGTATCATTCATACATTGGCTCCTGTATCATTCATACATTGGCTCCCGTATCATTCATACATTGGCTCCTGTATCATTCATACATTGGCTCCCGTATCATTCATACATTGGCTCCCGTATCATTCATACATTGGCTCCTGTATCATTCATACATTGGCTCCCGTATCATTCATACATTGGCTCTGTGTCATTCATACATTGGCTCCCGTATCATTCATACATTGGCTCCTGTATCATTCATACATTGGCTCCTGTGTCATTCATACATTGGCTCCCGTGTCATTCATACATTGGCTCCTGTATCATTCATACATTGGCTCCTGTATCATTCATACATTGGCTCCCGTATCATTCATACATTGGCTCCTGTATCATTCATACATTGGCTCCTGTATCATTCATACATTGGCTCCTGTATCATTCATACATTGGCTCTGTATCATTCATACATTGGCTCCCGTATCATTCATACATTGGCTCCTGTATCATTCATACATTGGCTCCTGTATCATTCATACATTGGCTCCTGTATCATTCATACATTGGCTCCTGTATCATTCATACATTGGCTCCTGTATCATTCATACATTGGCTCCTGTATCATTCATACATTGGCTCCTGTATCATTCATACATTGGCTCCTGTATCATTCATACATTGGCTCCTGTATCATTCATACATTGGCTCCCGTATCATTCATACATTGGCTCCCGTATCATTCATACATTGGCTCCTGTATCATTCATACATTGGCTCCTGTATCATTCATACATTGGCTCCTGTATCATTCATACATTGGCTCCTGTATCATTCATACATTGGCTCCTGTATCATTCATACATTGGCTCCTGTATCATTCATACATTGGCTCCTGTATCATTCATACATTGGCTCTGTGTCATTCATACATTGGCTCCTGTATCATTCATACATTGGCTCCCGTATCATTCATACATTGGCTCCCGTATCATTCATACATTGGCTCCTGTATCATTCATACATTGGCTCCCGTATCATTCATACATTGGCTCTGTATCATTCATACATTGGCTCCTGTATCATTCATACATTGGCTCCTGTATCATTCATACATTGGCTCTGTATCATTCATACATTGGCTCCTGTGTCATTCATACATTGGCTCCTGTGTCATTCATACATTGGCTCCCGTATCATTCATGCATTGGCTCCGGTATCATTCATGCATTGGCTCCCGTATCATTCATGCATTGGCTCCGGTATCATTCATGCATTGGCTCCTGTATCATTCATGCATTGGAAACAATGTCCGTAATTACATTTAGGATAGTCCAGTCCATGTGCACTAAGCAGGGATCATTTTGGATACTCTTACAAGCATCAATTTAAAGTTTCTTTAATTTCCTTTTCTTTTGAATTAGTGAGAAGTCGGCCCTTGAAAATCTACGGCGATCATTGAATGAACAAATTGAAGCGTTGAATACAGAGAATGAGAGAATTCAATCGGCAAACGCTGAGCTCCAAAGACAACGGGATAATCTTGAAGATGAGAGAGATGATCGTGGTAGGGATATGGATAGACAGCAGAAAGAGATAGGAAGAAGGTAAGAGTTGGTCATCATTGGTAATATTCCTCTGAAATACAGAGAAAAGGGAAGTAATAATAATCATAAATTATGTGTGTGCAAATGTTGAGAGTAGCTGATTATCTAGAGATGTAGAGATGCATGTATTATATGGTGTACTCTAACAAACTGAGAATCTAGAGATTTGTATATCTGTTTTGACAATAGCATTTATGTGATGTAGATTACTGTTAATAATATAATAATTATGTTCTATACATTCTCGTTAATTTCAGCCACAAGCTGCTAGAGCATATGGAAGGCAAGAATTCTACCTTGAAAGAAGATATCGTGAGTCTGAAGGAAGCATTGAATAAAGCAACACTGGAGAAAGAAGTCCTTGATCAGGAAAAGGCAGAAATAAGTGAGTCAATAATGTTGTTGTTTTTCCAAGCAAAAAATTTACAGAATATTAAATTGGTGTCATTTTCAATCAAGAACTATTTTGGAAAATATGTAATTTTGAATTTGTGTAATAGGTGCTACATTGTCCAGAGCCGAGTTACATAAATCAGAGTTGGAGATGGAATTAAACAAGGTGAAGACTGATGAGGCTAGTCTAAGAGATGTGCTACTGAAGATGCAAGCTCTGAATGAAGGACTTGGACAAGACAAGATTGAACTAAATAAGATCATAATGCAGGTAAGACTGATGAACTAGATCAAGTTTAAGTTATTAAGATTGTAATGCTAGTGAGAATGAAGTGCTAGGACAAGTTTAATCTGGGATAATTACCACTTTGTGTAGTGCTAGAAATACTGATAAATTCTTAAATTTACTGCAGAAAGATTACTGGCATTGGAAAATTCATTAGAAAACAAATATTTGGAGATATATGTATCGTTTCTCACTGCAGAAATTTATTTGATAAGATGTTTATTGCCACAGTTTTATGTATAAAACTGGATTTTTGTTTCTTAGTTGGAAGGCGAAAAGCAGGACCTGTTTGCTCAGAAAGGACATCTGGAACACGAGAAATCTACGATCCGTGATGAACTTGTCCGTATAGAGAGTGAGAAGATGGACACAGAGACGGAGAAAATGGGTCTCGATCAAAGCTTGAGTATTGTTGAACATACCAAGGCACAACTAGAAGATGAACTCTTGGTTGTCAACAAGGAAAGGGTTGAACTGCAAGATAGCTTCTCACAGGTGAGTATAGACTGTGAGGTGGTAGGTAGGTAGGGTTGGAAGAGCTTTCTTTTATTTTAAGTTTAAGACTAGCTGTGTACAGAAAGACACACAATGAACTGTTGGTCTTTGGTAATTTCCTTAAATGATGATTATTTTCTATAGTAACAAGTTTGTTATTCTTTTATATTTTAGGTGAGTCGCCAGAAGGCATCCCTAGCTGAGGAACTTCTCCAAGCACGACGCATGTCTGAAGTTCAGGCAGAGAATATGTCTCGTATCGCTAAGGAGAAAGAAGAGTTAACTAAAGACAAAGCAAGTCTTGTTGTCCAACTAACTGCTGCAGAGAGAGAGAACCGGTCACAGAGTGAAGTATGTA
Source organism: Zoroaster sp. YZ-2022 (assembly GCA_029582265.1). NCBI lineage: Eukaryota > Metazoa > Echinodermata > Asteroidea > Forcipulatida > Zoroasteridae > Zoroaster > Zoroaster sp. YZ-2022. The sequence goes on from CM055836.1 coordinate 16,506,179, forward strand.
TAATCAAATAAATGATTACCAACCAAAACAGATGCCTATTTTTGTTGCTTATCTGAATTATTTTTAGACATAAATTTCTTTTTTAAATGTTGTGATATCAGATAATCATTCAATATACATCATAAATCGCATGTTTGTCTTTGTTCTTTATTTATCCTAATGAGTGATCATTTTATGTTACAGGTGATTGCATCATTGAATAGTGATAAGGATAGTCTGGAGACGGCATTGTATGAGTTACAACAGATTACTGCTAAACTAGAGAATAGAAAGGAACAACTAGAAGCAGAGGTACAAGAACTCCAGCTAGCTAAAGAAGCAATCACGGGTAAGAATATCTTTTACTAACTGAATGCAGATATCATTGATTCTTTCATGTTTACATGAAAAGGTTCTGCAAAGGAGTTCAGTGAATAATTTCTTTTAATATTTTGCGTAGCAAATTGTGAATTTTTGGTAGCATTTTGCTATGCAATACAACTGATATCGTTCACAGGTTCTGTGTGTTTACTTGAAAATTAATGGATGATAAGAAAATACTAAAACTGAAGAATGATAATTTTAGTTCATAATCTTGTTTTAATTGATGTTGATTATGTCTTCAAGAACATGGAGATTGATGATTCTGTAATGATCATGTGACATTCTGTTGATAATATTTTATTCATTATATCTTGCTTATTTTAGTTGATCTTGCTCGTGTCCGCAAGGAGATGGAGATTGAAGTGGCCAAGAGAGAGAAAGACTTGGCTTTATTGAAGCAGAAATTGGCTCAAGTTGAACGAGACTCTCAACTGACGGTCAAGCAGAGAGAACAGATGCATGAAGAGGAAACAGAGAGATTGATTCGAGAAAAGGTGGGAAGAAAATATAGGATCAAGATTTAATTGTTTGTCAGGACAAAAGAAATATTGATAAAAATTATTTTTCTAAGTGAAAAATGTTTCAATAAATGTAGATATGCTAATGGATATGCTAAGAAGTTGAACATGTATTGTGAATAATATTTAAAACTGAAATTGTCAGTTGTAACATAAAACTGAAAAGTATAAGTTGTGACTTGATTCAGTGAATTTTTTTTTCTTTCTAGGAGACAATACGTCTACAGTTGGAAGGAGAACGTGAAGAACTCATCCACAAAGCAAACCAAGAACGAGAGGAATTAATTGCAAAATATGAACAGGACAATGAAGCTATGGAGGAAGAGATAGGAATGACACAGAGAGATAGAGATGAGAGCCTCCTATTGGCTGAAAATGATAAACAACAGGTAATTAATATTCATTAGATAGAGATGAGAGCCTCCTATTGGCTGACAAATGATCAGTAAGTAATTAATATTCATTAGACTGAGATGAATGCTTCCCATTGTATGATAGTGAGAAATGGAATCTAATTAATGAAATAATAACAGATGTTGTTGTTTCTTGTAATGAAGGCATTGTCATTTGCTCAACAAGAAAAGAACCAACTGATGGAGAAATTGAATAATTCTCAGCGTGAGATGGCAAATGCATCGATGGAGATGGATCGTCTTAAACGTGAAGCTTTCACTAAAGCTGAACAAGATAAGGTAAACAAGAATAATAACTAATGATGATGAATTGTTATGTTTTGGCTTGGATTTCTTTGTGTTTCATCTGAATGTTGTATCTTGATATTCTGCTATTTTTTCTCAAGATATTAACTGTTGTTTTTGCTTCTCATAGGATGCTTTGAATGCCTCTGTTACTGAAGTAAAGGATTTGAGAGGTGCTTTTGAAGATGCTACGTAAGTATAATAAAACAATAAGTTTTCTATTGTTTCACAGAGCAATTTGATATAAGTTTTATCTATATCTATTAAGCAATACTTTAAAGAAAAAAAATTGAAAGTAAGCCCCAAATTGGTTTTCTGTTGTCAGTGTTTGTCATAGTGATGTTACAGTGATGTCACAGTGATGTCACAATGATGTCTCAAAGGTTGATATCTCAAATGTTGATATCTCAAATGTTGATATCTCAAATGTTGATATCTCAAATTTGATCCATATCATGTATTCTATCTTTGTTTTCATAGTGAGGCTCATGAGAAGCAGGCTCGTGAATTGACAGCCAACATCAAGGAGCTCCAAAAAGCTAAAGAAGCAGCAATGAGAGAAGTCGGTGAACTAAAGACACAACTCAAGATGGTAGAGGAGAGTAGAGATGGAGTAAGACGAGAACTGATTGAAGCTCATCGCAAGATTAGAGAAGGTGATGAAACAAGAGAAGTGATGCGTAAAGAGAATGTAGACATCAAACGTCAGTGGAATGATGATATACGCGAGAAAGACTCTGTGATGAAAATAAGTGAAGAGCTACGTGATAAAGTGAAGAAGACTGAAGCAGAGAAGACATCATTGAATCGTAATGTAGAGGAAAGAAACCAGAGGATAACAGGTGAGAGAAACAATAGAAAGTGTTAATGAACCAAGGAGATTAAAATAAATAAATCATTATTTACATTGGCTAATAATATTTTTATTTTGAAGGATTGTTTTGTGCTGTGTGGTATGTTAACTGTATTTTAATGAAGAAAGGTTCTTTAGTTTTCCCAGTAGCAATAGGTCCTTAAAGCATTTATATCAACTAATGCCAAACCAAAGAAATTTTTATTTTTAAGTGTTCTTAGCACACTGAAATGTGTTATTATTTTTGAGAATTAACATTTTTTGTTTGATTGACAGTTTTGGAGGAAGCCAAAGCAACGATTCAGAAGGAAGCTGGTGATCTGAGGTCTAGCCTCCGTGAAGTTGAGAAATCTCGTCTAGAAGCTCGCCGAGAACTACAAGAACTCAGACGTCAGGTAGGCAGAACCAAATCCCATCAGAACCACCCTTGTTCATATATAATCATTTCTTTTCTTTTTACATTGTTTTCCTCTAATAATTTGAAATTGTTTGATATAGATAAAGACACTAGAAACAGAGCGAGCTAAGAGAATTAAGGAGATTGAGGACTTGATGGCTCGTCTCTCAGCGGCTGATGCCAGAGATGAAGACAGTCGTAAGGATATCTACAACCTAAAACAGAAGATTGTTCAGACAGAGTCAGCTCGAGAGAACATCCGTAAAGATGCTGCCAACCTACAGAGACGATATAATGAACTAGAGGAGGAGTTACGTCTCAGAGAGAAGGATTACCAAATGGAATGGGAGGATGCTCGTAATACAGTGAGGAAGTTATCAGAGAAGCTTCGTGTGACTGAGACATCCTTGGAGTATGCTAATGGAGAGATGGGAGAGTTGAAACTAAAGTTGAGTGCTGCTGAGGGACGGATTAATGGCCTGGAAGCTCAGTTAGCACAGGTTGAAGGTAAGAACACTATATTTTGATTATTATACCAAATAAGTAAGACTAATTGCGGTGACACCATGTGGAATCTCAATTGAGTAGTAATTAGTTCTGAAAAGAACTGGAGGTTTCAGAACTAATTACTACACAATTGAGATTCTACATGGTGTCACCGCAATTAGTCTGTCTTATCATCCTCACCATGCAAAGCTACAAGTTTTACCTATACCAAATAAAATAACATAAATATATAAAACATTACATAAATAAATTTTAATGTTTCACAATTAATTATTTGTTTGTTTTGAAGGTGTTTTCATCACGTTTAGTATTATTATTTTTGTTATTATTTTGTTTAAATTATTTCAGTCTTCCTCTCTGTCAAAGAATTTAGTTTTTGCCCATACAACTCGGCTTCTAAATAGCTGAGTTTGGGATTAATTTTCTTATGTGTTATATGGTAAAGAAAACATGGTATTCAGAATTTATTTGAAAACCAAACTGTTTCTAATGATATGGTATTTTTGTGATTATTAGGAGCAAAACGTGATGTTGAATTCAAGCTAGGTAGCCTTCATTCTGCTCTGCGTCGTACTCTTGGTATTGGCACAGGAGCTGTACAATCTGGTAGTCCAGGCTCAACTCTCAGAGCACGTAGCCCAAGCCCTTCTAGAAGCCATAGAGGACGCTCTCCGGGTAAAGGTAATCATCTATTTAACCATTCAATCACATTGTTACATTGTTATTGACAAAATTGATATTATATTATTAGATGGTGCTTAAGATGACACTTGACATTAGGAGTGTAAAGTTATCAAGTGTTCATAGTTGTCATTACATCTTATATTCCAAATGATTTTGGATTGATTGTCATAATTTCTTGATGATTATTATTTGCATTCATTTGTTAATGATTATTATTACTTTTGTTAATTTTTTAATGCATCCGTGTAGTAACCTTCAATCTTAGCACAGGTACGTCATATGGAATTGATTTTATTTCTTGTGCCACAACGCTTTAACATGTTTGTTTATTATGCTTCAGTTTGTGCATTAGAACCGTTAGTACAAAAATTCCATTAACCCTAACCACCCCAAACTCTTCAAACTCCAACAGCTGGTTGTGTTACATTTTGATGGATTCAGTACTTTATAGCCCATACATGGTGTTGGATTTTGGTGGATTCAGGAAGGTGCCTAGCCAAAACCATCAGGGGGTTAGGGTTATGATAGAACAGAATGTTTGTTGTGACAGATAATGTTAGACAGTAGATTTGTTTAATTTTTTGAGCAGCGTGGTATTTCTGCACTATTCGATTGAACAGGTGTTCATAATTTGCACTGATTTTGTAGAATTATCTCCAAATTTCATTCATGTATGTTGAATTATCTGACAGCCTCTGTAAACAACACTCTTTTTTCCCATACAGGATTTGATAACACATTTACAACCACTACTGATGGTCGAGGTAGCCCCATTCCACGTACTGGTTCACCTGATCGTTCCCGTAGTCCTGAACGTAGTATGTCACCAACTCGTTTAGAGCAACTTGTAGCTGACATTGATCCTGAAACAGTCCGAATTGCTCTGAGAGACTTCTCTCAACAGCTGAAGGAGACCGAAAGAAAGAGGGTAAGAAGTAGGAACATAAGTCATAATATTCAATTCCGACTTATCAGGTTTGGATCATTGAATTATTGTTCAGCCTTTAGTTCTGAGAACAAGCTTTGCTTGCATGTTTACAGGTTTTATTGGGCTAGTTTCCTACATTATGTAATGGTTACTGGAGATAGACTTACTCAAAAGCGCCAAGTGCTCAACGTTGAGAAGTTAGCCTAAAATACCAAGCTGAAATATGTAAATTTTCACTGATAAAGTAACTAAAGAGTAGTGTGGTCCTTTCCCTTTTTATAGTATCACTCTGGTCCCTTAAGGCAGTCCACTGCAGGTACCAAACCGCACATATTGAGGGGTGTCTTGGCTGTCTTTAGTGGGCTTTTAAATCCAACCCTGACAATTAGTTTTACTAAGCATTAAGGATCACAATTCTGAAAATGATTTTTTTTTCTTTCTCTTAAATAAAGGATGATGCCTTTGTGAAGATCAAGAGTCTTCGTCAAGAGATGACTGAGATGGATGAAGATAGAAGCCGCATTGAGCAACGTCTTCAACAGCTACAGAAATCTTTGGGAGAATTGGAAGAAGGGAAACGAGGAGCTGATGGTAGGCTGAGCAGTGCACAGACTGCTCTCATGTTGCAGGAAGAGACTATTAGAAGACATGAACGAGAACGTAAAGGTGAGTAGAACTCGAAACAGCTAAATGGGGTGCCAGGATTTTAGTTCCCCCAGATTGGCAGACTTGATTTACAGAAACACAAGAAAATTGTTTAATTTAACAAAGAAGACAATTATAGAAAGTAAAACGATAAGCCTTGGTTTTGGATCTGCATTTGATGTTAAACTTTGTGAGAAATATTTAATCAAACATATAATTTTGTTTAGGAATGCAAGAAAAGTTCCATACCCTTGAGAGATCACTTCAATCATCTGAGAATGAGAAACGTGCATGTCAAGCTAAGATAGCTAAGATGAAACAGAATGAACAACGACTAGAAGCAGACAAACGTCAACTACGTGAAACTTTAGAAGGTTCAGAGAATAGAGCCACACAGTTGGAGTTGAAACGTCGAGCACTAGAAGGTGACCTACAGAGACTACAACTATCCATGAATGATCGTATCACTGAGAACCAGGTATCAATAAATATTACTTTATCTGCTTTTTGTTACCACATAATTATTAAAGAAATTCATCTAACTTTAGCTTATCACTTCAATCCAGAAATGTTATAGGACATAGCTCAGAGGTGACTGTTCGGTACATTGCTGTGTTGCAATATGAACAACTTATGTTATGTCATGGTTTAATTATTTTTTACATATACGTACATGTATATTCAAGTCGAATAAGCAAAACGGATCGTACTTTTGGCCAATTTTGCTGTATCAAGGTTTGTCAAGAGAGGATTGAGTCTTTGATGAAACAGATTCAGGAACTAGAGAGTAGGAATAGCTCTCTTCAACTGACGGTGGACAGAATGTCTAATGCTTTGGCTAAGAGTGAAGTCGATGAAACGGATCTCAAGGGGAAGGTAAGGATCTATGTCAATAAACACAACAACACCACCCCCCCACCCCAGACCATAGCTCTGAACAATCATTCTTTCCGATATAACAGCTTTTGTTCTTTTATATATACCCCATATAGTTGTTTGTGCTATTAATATATTGTCATTTGTCTGACCCCCATAGTTGCAGTCCCTGTCAATGTCTTTAAATGACAGCACTGTAGAATCCACCCAGCTTCAAGATCATTTACAGCATCTACAACAGACTCTGTCACAGAGTGAGCATGATCGTAGGGTGCTACAAGAACGTCTAGACACAGCAAGGTAATTACACACAGGAGATTAGTACCAATATCTTTACATACATTGCATATATAACTAGAGCTCAATTGTATTCGTGAACGAATACCCAGCTGTTTCGCTATTTTTTATCATATTAACTTCCACTTTGAGCCGTGAGGACTTTTGAAATGTTATGACATCATTGAATGGATTGTGATACAAATAATTAGCTACAAGATGACACAAAGATTGTTAGTTAATTCATGGAAACAACCACTAGAGGGCGCTAAACTCACTCTTACTCGTAAGTACAATTAATTGATGAACTTTTTGATGACTGTTAAAGCAAAATAACTTACATTTAAACATTACGAAAAGTTCCACATTTAAATGTTGCTTAAAATACGCGTGAGTATAGCGCCCTCTAGTGGTTGTTTCCATGACAACTGAGATGTCATCGTAATTTCATGTGACTGAACAACAGTTTAGTCTACTTATGATGGAAAAATGGAGGAATGTTTGATCTTCCTCCAACCCCTATGTTAAGATTGCTAAAAAAAAAAGGCATTTTTGTGCACACCATAATGGGGAAAAAACTATGCAAATTATGCATTGGTCTACTACTTCGATTTTCCTATACTTTTAATATGTTATTTTGTGAGCTATTCCAAATTAAATGCAGATTAATGGCTTCTGTTGCAATTTGTTTTGGGTTGACCCCTTTTTATCATATTATTTTGATTGGACTATGTATTTAGGTCCAAATTAAGCAAAAATGTGCAAAATATTCAAACACTCATAAAACATTTTCCACAAACAGGATTTTTGCGGATTTGAGATACTTGTATGTTGTTCTATGGCATATTGCTCATCTGGTGTAAAAATCATCTTTATACTATTTTTTCCCCAGTCAAAATGTCCAACGACCAGACTAGTTTGTTTACCTCATAACATAAGAATGGGAACCCGTGGTGTGTGTATCCCATGGTCTGCACAACTGTCTGAAATGCAGTACCCTTTGGGGAGGGGGTCGGGCAACTTAAGCAATGCAGTTAACCAGCGACGTCAAAGAACAAACACTATTAAAAGGAGGTGGCTTGAGTGTAATTACATGACAAAAAAATTGTTGTAATCAATACAATGACGAACACCATTAGAACTCGATCTTCAACCAGAAGAGGGCGCTATTTCATGCAAAACTCGGAGCCAGCCGTGTGTAATTGTTTTCTCTCTGCAGCACACGGTATCTGTAGAGCTCTAACAACATTGCTATATTTGAACTTCTGGTTTCGACCGGAAGCAAACGTCACAATAAGGTCATATTTGCACGAATTGTCAAGTGGGTAACGACCTACAATATGGCTCAAAGATCATAATTATAGCTATTGTGGTTCTAAAGTTATAAAAAAATTTAATAGTTTTTCAATATTAATCTTTAACTTAGTGTAACTTGACACCTGATGATGTCATAATGACGTAATTTGTTTTGATATTTAAGTTGATTCATAAGCTACAATATGACATATCATTTGTGGTAATGTGACATTGGCCAGTGTACAAGCGAAAATAACGTCTTTTTAAACCTGTCGCTAGAGGGCGCTCTTGCATATGATGACGTCATCAAACCTACTATCCAAAAGAGTACACCCTACTGATGATTACATACACAGAAATCATAGCATTATTTTTTATCATATTGGCTGTAGAGCTCTTTAAACTTGAACTTCCGGTTTGGACCGGAAGCTAAGGTCAAAATGGGGTCATATCTGTGCACGAAATACGGAGTGGGTAATGACCTACAATATGCCACATAGATGAAATTGATAGCATATGTGGTTCAGGAGTTTTTAATTTTTTAATGTTTTTTCATTATTAATCTTTGATTTAGTGTAACTTGACACCTGATGACGTCATTTTGACGTCATTGCAATATGCACACTATTGCACTATTGCCTTTGGTCCCCTTAAGTTTCATTGCAATCGCATTTATGGAACACTGCAAAAAGGTGTTCAGAATGAAACGTGTGTTATTGCAATGCACTTCCGGTACGGAAAGCGCTGAAAAATAAATTAAAAAACTAGAGCTCAATTGTATTCGTGAACGAATACCCAGCTGTTTCGCTATTTTTTATCATATTAACTTCCACTTTGAGCCGTGAGGACTTTTGAAATGTTATGACATCATTGAATGGGTTGTGATACAAATAATTAGCTACAAGATGACACAAACATTGTTAGTTAATGTCATATAGTTCATGAGATATGATTGTTTTAACAGAAAAAACTTCAAACTAATGTAATTCAAAAACCGATGACGTCATGATGACATAACCTGTTTTGTTGACTAAATTGGCTCATAAGCTACAATATCATGTATCATTTGTATCCATGTGTCATTGGTAAGTGTAATTTATATAATGCACCTCTTTTAAAAACATGTCGCTAGAGGGCTCTTACATATAATGACGTCATCAAACGTACATTGTGATAGAGTACACGTCAGTGATAATGTCATACACTAAAACCATATTTGACATCTTGTACCACGGTATCTGTAGAGCTCTAACAACATTGCTATATTTGAACTTCTGGTTTCGACCGGAAGCAAACGTCACAATAAGGTCATATTTGCACGAATTGTCAAGTGGGTAACGACCTACAATATGGCTCAAAGATCATAATTATAGCTATTGTGGTTCAAAAGTTATAAATTTTTTAATAGTTTTTCAATATTAATATTTAACTTAGTGTAACTTGACACCTGATGACGTCATAATGACGTAATTTGTTTTGATATTTAAGTTGATTCATAAGCTACAATATGACATCATTTGTGGTAATGTGACATTGGCAAGTGTACAAGTGAAAATAACGTCTTTTTAAACCTGTCGCTAGAGGGCGCTCTTGCATATGATGACGTCATCAAACCTACTATCCAAAAGAGTACACCCTACTGATGATTACATACACAGAAATCATAGCATTATTTTTTATCATATTGGGTGTAGAGCTCTTTAAACTTGAACTTCCGGTTTGGACCGGAAGCTAAGGTCAAAATGGGGTCATATCTGTGCACGAAATGACGGATTGGGTAACGACCTACAATATGCCACATAGATGAAATTGATAGCATATGTGGTTCAGGAGTTATTAATTTTTTAATGTTTTTTCATTATTAATCTTTGATTTAGTGTAACTTGACACCTGATGATGTCATTATGACGTCATTGCAATATGCACACTATTGCACTATTGCCTTTGGTCCCTTAAGTTTCATTGCAATCGCATTTATGGAACACTGCAAAAGGCGCTCAGAATGAAACATGTGTTATTGCAATGCACTTCGCACGGAAAGCGCTGAAAAGAAAAATTTAAAAAGAAAAAACTTTAACAAAACTAGAGCTGTTTCACAGCTCACAAGTAAACAGCTAAAAAATAAGAAAAAGAAAAAAATTTAACAAAAACAAGAGCTGTTTCGCTGCACTTCGCTGCGAAACAGCTAATTATAGTGGATCACGCAGTGGATCACGCAGTCACATCTTGAAGTCACTTTAATCTCCTTACTCAGGCATGCTGCATCTGATTCCAAGAAACAAAATCATCAATTGATGGAACGTGTCCAGCAATTACAGAATGAATTGTCTGATACAGAGCTACGACGTATGGAGTTAGAAGCACAGATCAGGAACTCACAGGAGGTAAGGGACTGAGGATGTCTGTCACGGTGTCTGTCTGTCACGGTGTCTGTCTGTCACGGAGTCTGTCTGTCACAGAGTAGGTCTGTCACGAAGTAGGTCTGTCATGGTGTCGGTCTGTCTTGGTGTCTGTCACGGTGTCTGTCACAGTTGTTTTGATTATTAGGAAATGTACATGTAGCTAATAATTCCATCTCCATCCACAGCTACTGAAGCAACGCCAGGAATCAGAGGACAACGCCCTTCAACAAATCCAACGTCTTCAAGCCCAGAAACAAACCTCTCAAGAACATATCACTATGCTGCAGAGAGCTTATAGTAACCTTGAGACAGAGAAGAGAGAGGTAGAACGCAGTACTGGACGTCTTGAGAAAGATAAGAATGCACTCAAGAAAACATTGGATAAAGTAAGTTGGATTATAAAGTTAAATATATATAGCGTCATGAAATTAGTCTGCATTAGTCAATGTTCTAACGGCTGCAAATCTTGAATAAACACAAGACAAATCATTTGACCAGCAGCACAATTTTGGGGCCTTCATATTTTAAAGAGATGAATAATTTCATTGTACAACTTATAATCTACTCTCTGTTTTCAAGTTATATGAAATTTATGCAGTCCAAGTATAAAATAATGAATCAGTTATATTTTGCCAAGGTTGAGCGTGAGAAGATCCGCATAGATGAGGTTGCTATGCGAGTATCATCTGAGAAGGGAGCATTGGATAATTCACTGAGTGCATATGAGCAAGAGAATACTGAGCTTCAACGACAGGTACAGGCTTTACAGTCGACACTGGCTGAAACAGAACAACAACATGCCCAGAGGTAACACTTACGTCTTGGTAGTAGGCAGGCTTACATGGGTTCAATTCCCACAAGAAATTAGTACTAATTTTTAAATTTGAACATGATTTCAGATTCAAGAGTTCCATCAAACATAATATCTCTTATTTTTTTCTACATTAGATTGATTGAATTGACAACACGTCATCGTCAAGAGACAGACATGGAAACAGAGAGATTAAGAACAGGTCAACTTCAATCAGAGAGGATGCTAGAAGCCAGAGAGAGAGCTCATAGACAGAGAGTTAAAGCCCTAGAGGATCAGGTGGGTCAGACGTCATAGGTCATTAATGAATCAGATAGGTTAGATGTCATGTCACTAAATATCTGGTGGGTAGAGGTCATAAATGATTCTGTGGGTGAATGGTCACTGAAGTGGGATTGTGGTTGTAGGTCATTGATGATCTGGTGTGTTACAGATCATAGGTCACTCAGAGTCCTTAATTTATATATGAATTTGCAAATGGATCTTGTCACCTTTTACCATTTTGAACATTGATTCGTAATTGGACTTTATTTTAAATATCAAAGATAAGTAAATTTGTGTCAAAAGTGCATATATCCTTTGGTCTTGGATTCTTTTACATTGAGATTGTAAATATATGAATATGTTAATATCAGGTGCACACTGCGAAAGATGCGCTGAACATAGAGCAGAAGAAACGACAGCAGTACATCACAAGAAGCAGCAAGACCTCAGATGAGATACAAGATCTCAGGAATATACTAAGTATGTAGTGTTTATCTGTTACAAATTGGTATCATGTTAAACCATGCCAATGAATACAAAGCGCCAACATGTAGATTGAACCAATTATTCCCAAGATTTGCTTACAGTATTTGATTTGTAGGGCCTATGTTACATTTTTGTGTCGATATTTTCCCCAATAAAATTGTAAATTCTGGTTGCAAGAAATTGAGTAAAGTCTTTTATTAATATATTTTATTGTCTTTCTAGGTGATTCACTTCACAGTGTATCAAGAGATACAAGTCTGGATCCTGTACTTCTTGAGCATGAAACACGTAAACTTGATGAATCTATGGGATATGGCTCTAGCTATGGACCAGTCTCTAATATCAGCAGTAAACATAGGAGTACAAGAAGCTCCTCACCGGTGCGTCTGAGTGCCCAAGCTACCTCAACTCCTGCTCCTGGTAGAGGTAAGTACTGATTCTGAATTAGGTAATATTCCAATATGGTCTACCTATCACCGAGCTACCTCAACTCCTGCTTAATACATGAAATTTGAATCGGGCAATATTCCAACATGGCCTGCCAGGGGAATTTTAGCTAAGTAAAAAATGTGTTTTCTTTTTTTATTTTACATAGACCCCTGTGTTCCCCATCTCATGAGCTCACACTGACAACAAAATGGTACAATCTTAACTTTGGTTTCCAAATAAATGTGGGTCTTTGTCTGACAGTAGAATGCTTATTCAGAGATAGTAGGTTCAAATCCAACATCAGTCCTTTTATTTCTTCTATGAAATTGTTTTGATTTCTCTGGTTTGATTTTTCAGATTCCAAGTTAAAGTCTTCTCCTAGGGTTCATGATCGGACTACTTCTGTTGGTATCAGCCCCGTTGCAAGACGTTCCCTCAGAAAATAACATCACTCACCTGACACATTGGACATAAGAATATACAACAGGTAATTATTGATAGTTCAACCTCGTCAACTCATAATGAGGGGACCAAGATTTTGTTTTTATTTTTAATCTGAATACGAGTTGCGAACTCTATCAACAAGACAAATTATGTGGATAGCTGTTAAGAAACAAGTGTTAATTCCCAACAGTATTATCTTGGCTTAGAATAGTTCTATGCTGAAAAGCAGTGATATTTAGGCTGAGGTTGCTGTGTGTTATCTTAAACATTCAAACTGATATCATTCGCTCATGCTCAAGCATTTATGTATGGAGGATTTAATAGTGATCTAACAATTTGACTGGAACAAGTATCTGATATAACTGTTCATGTTACATTATATCATGAATTCATTGACTTATCATGGTTGTTACTTCTATTACCCATGCTCGGTCGCTGGTAATAAGAACAGCACCCTCGTAAAGTCATTTTACTTAACATTTATTTAAAAAAATGTATTTTCCATTAGCTCAGGTTAAATTGAAATTACCTAAAACCAACAGTAAATTTTAATCATTGGAGCCATGTTGATCAATATAATGTTTCTACATAAATGCAGACTCCAAAAATTATTAATTTAAAGGAAATGATTTTAAAATATTGAATGTTTTGGCATATTGTGTGCCAGTTGGTAAATTTTTAACATTAGTTGTTTATTTAGATGTAGAGAAGTGTTTTATTGAACTTTTGATCAAATAATGTAAATGCAATCAAGCAGAGAATTATCAAGTATTACTAGAAACTGAACATTTTAATTTATCATAATATTTACAAATTGTATATATTGGCATTTTTGTATGCTAGCTGCACGGTATAAACCATTTTTCAGAATAAGAAAGTAGTTTGATTTTAAACATTTTTGGTTGGTTCTGAACCCATTTTAATAACAGCTATTTTGTTGTTCAAAGCAACTTATATTCCACACAATCTTTCAAATTCAAAAGAAACTCCCAGTTTTAATTGACAATAAAGTGTTCAGATTTGATGTAATTTTTAAAGGATATTTTTGTGGTGCAGATATGAATGATTGGGGTGTATTTTTTTTACTCTGTGTGCTTTTGGATGGTGTCTTGATAGCTAACCTTTATCTGTTATACAAAATAATTTAACTTGATGGACAAAATAGTAACAACATTCCAGCACTATTTCTATTGATTTTTGTTTAAATGTCTAAAAAGATTATTTTCAAACACTTGCTGCTTTATGCTGGTTTGAGATTGAATGTTTGAGTGTTCCCTGACTGTTTGAGTGTTCCCTGACTGTTTGAGTGTTCCCTGACTGTTTGAGTGTTCCCTGACTGTACTTACTTACATGTGATATACTTTAATAACATAAGAGCCATTTCATCCAATGTTGTGTGTGATGATTCATTTTATTGAATGTGATTTATTTTTTATTCATTTATTTGATTAATGGTTAAAATATTGAATGCTTTATTTCTTTTGTGTGCTTTAATTGCAGTAGTTTTTTACTTATTTTGTGCATATTAGATTTGAAATTGCAAAGTTTTATTGAGGTACAAATTTATTTAATAACAAGAGTGGACATGTCAAAAATTAAATATACATTGATCAACTCTTTCCGTGTATACAGACATCCCGATGATGTACATTGTTCCAAAACATTGTTATCAAAATTAACCAAGTAATTTTGTAACATGCCATTATTACACTTAATATTTACATGCAACTGGAATTTTAAAGAAATTTTCTGTACAAGATCCCTAGATTGAGTATATTTCATTTGTTTTAAGTTAACCTAATTAATGACAAGAGCGCCGCTGTAATTATATGAATTATTGCCTAATTAACCCTACCTCCCTAGGCATTGTATTAAAACAATAACAATCCTTCAAAATCCTCCAACTGGCTTTGTTGTCTAGGGAGTTAGGGTTAATAAAGGGATGCGACGATTGTTTGACATTGTCTTTATGTTAGAAGGTTCATTAATAAAGGGATGCGACGATTGTTTGACATTGTCTTTATGTTAGAAGGTTCATTAACCCTACCTCCCTAGGCATTGTATTAAAACAATAAAAATCCTTCAAAATCCTCCAACTGGCTTTGTTGTCTAGGGAGTTAGGGTTAAAGCTTTGTTTAGTGATATGTAAATCATTCCAAGAAGTCTTTAATAAACAATGTAGTTTGACTTCACTTGATAGTAATCCTTTCCTCATTATTTGGAGCTTTACACAACATTTCTAGATTCTTTAATGAATTATTTGCCAGACTTACATATTGTGAGTTTCTAATTCTAGGGGAAGAAATTCAGAATTACTACTAGTTGCCTAGAGTAGTAAAGGATCATCACTTATATGTCAATTTTGTTTTGTAAATATATTAAATAATCAAACATACCCTCTTTACTATTTATTTTGCATCCATTACAAACATTGAGGATTTCCAAAGAGATGCTAAAGTATAAGCATTGCATATTTTGGGAATAGATTTTTTTTCTAAAAAGCGCTTAGCGTTGGCCAATTTATGCAATGCTTACCCTCGTGTTTTTCCAGGTGTGTAAAAAGTGTGTGTTTAAATTTTCAGTGTAATCCCAAGGCTCAAAGTTATTGAACCATTACATTTCGCCTGAGCCCTACTTATTTAAAGCAATTCTACACATGTTCATTCCAACCCTATGAAAGTTTTATCACAATATGTTCTCACAAAACAATTTGTTTTAATTTAATCAGAATGGGTTGCCATTAATGCCTGAAGAGCGCCCTCTATTGGTATTTTAATCACACCCGGTCATCATCAGCATAGATACTGTAATCCATTTCAAGGAGTGTATACTTAGGTGGTTTAGGTTTCCACCAAGCAGAACATGATACAAACCTCATCAAAGAACGGTTGGGCACCAGCAAGTACTGTAATTAAAAACAATTGAATCAAGGATTTAATATTTCCACAAATAATTTGATTTAAAATTGCAAAAAGAAAACAACTTTTAGGACTTACTGATAAATCATTAATTATTTACTTACCTCAATAATGCAGGCAAAGACAAAGTTGAGGATGGCAAGGCAAAGTATCGTAGTCTTGAATATATAATCTGGTAGAATGACCATCTGGGTGAATTAAAAAATGAAGAAACATTTTGTTACTGAGGAGTTTGGCTTTTTGGTAATAGCACCGATATTTGGCAAAAGATATGAAACCAAAAGTGTGAGCCTTGTTTTAAAACTAATTGTTTTGTTTAAATAATTTTTAGAATTCAAAGTTGCACATTAAGCTCTTATTTTAAATTGCTTTTTGGTAGAATAAATTCTGGCAAATATATATCCTTGACATACCTGCATAATTTCCAAGGTTTTGTCTGTAGGCACATAGAGTAACAGGGTTGTACCCACAAACATGATGATCAATGAAAGCGAATATAGACCTGAACAAAATTAACAAAATATTTTGGGCAATAAATGATTTGTGACTGACTTCTGTACTGTAAAAAAAAATAAAAAATATTTCAATATCAAGGGAGATATTAAACGCCTAAATTATTATTATTTTTTTTTTTGGGGGGGGAGTCAAACTATGGCGCCCTCATTTGATCACTTCATTTTAGTTAGGTAACTGAATTTCCTCAGTTGTGGCATGATGCCAGTGTTAAGGTTCAATTGCTTATCCTCAGAAAGGCCACTGCAGTAGTTACATAATCTTTTTGATTATGGCATTCCCTCTTCCCCCCTCGTGGATAATTCCATCCACTGTGAGCCATATAAAAATCATTGACAGACTGAAGGGGTGTGCATTCTACTGCTTAGGAACTGCTGGATGGTTGTGTTACTTTGCCTCTCTTGATATTACACCATGTGATTTATAGCAAGATATTTTTTAGTTACCCAAGATGGAGTTTATATTTCCACCCTCCAATCAACAGGGGTTCTTCTATACTGTGAGTATATTACTAATTGATTTTAGTCCTTGTGACTCATTCCACCATGTATTCATTTGCCTTGACATAACTTTAACACAAATTTAGGTCCCTTTTATGGAATTGTATAGTTTACGTACGTTTTATTAGGGAACTGTGTGATCATACGATCAGTTATTTGTAACTGTATGTAGCTTTACGCCCTCCCCTTCGCGATGTTTGCCACAATACAATTGTAAGTTAGGAAAGACGAAGTCCCAGTTGGATTATTTTTGTTAAATTTCCCTAATTGGCGGTAACCACGTACAAGATGCTGTTACATTACCATTACACTTTTTGCAAAGATGGCTTGGAGTGAATGAATGATTTTCTGTAGAAAACCGGAATGTCATTACATGGACACACTGTGCGTGCGTGCGTGCGTGCGTGCGTGATCTGCATAATCAGTTGTAACTATTTTTGGAAATCAATAACAATTGAAAAGATCTAAGCAAAATTAAGTTGATTACGCAAATACTCACGGAGTGTGTAGAGTGGTCGGCGAAATGGTCTTCTTGGCGTGTATACTACACCCATGATGATGTACTGATAACATGACATCAAGAATAATGTGGTTGTCTCAGAACACAATACATTCTTCTCATCAGAGACAATGATATGTGGAACAAACCTACAGAAGAAATGTAATCAATTGCTCATGTTAATCACCAATTGATCTTTCAAGGTAGCTTAGGCTTAGGGATTGTGATATTAAAGTGAACCTGTCTCCTTTGACCATGGTTTCTATCAACACTCCCTACCCCCTTAAAAAATAAATAAATAAATTCTAAAGAAAGTCCAATTTCACAAGATTATAGCTCATAACTGGAGTTATTATTAATATATTTTAATGTATTTTTTTGTTTAACCTGTCAATTTTGTTTTGTATTTTTAACAATTACCTTGTTTAATTTATATGCAATTCAGCAGTTTATTGTGACATGTGATGTTTTTTTTAAATAAACCATTCAAGAATAATAATAAAAGAAATAGTGCATGCAAAGATATCTGATCCAACTCACCATGGCATAAGTTTGAGCAACATGAAAGCAGTGGTCTGTATCAACACAACAATGACAATCTGAATTACAAAGGAGAAAATGACTGGTGATGTCATAAGTTTAGTCAACGGCTTCTCCAAGGAGATCTTGTGATATGCTTCACCACGACTCACTATAAGAAATAATGCAATCAGAAATGGGTATATAGGAGAACCTAAAATGACATCACTGAGAAATGTACTACATATCAAGGAAACTGGGTTGGGGCAGGGAAGGGGTCTAGTGGATGGTGTAAGACGGTCATTATGGATAGACAGAAATTAAACTTACCCAATATGATGGTTACTGTACATAACACCATGTCAATGTAATAAAATTGAAAATCACTCATTGTAGATGTGATCTGAAAAAAGAACAAAAAAGAAATTAAAATAAAGAAGACTTGACTTCAAATCATGTCCGATGAGCATACCTGATTTATTCAACTCTATAATTTCAAATCTGACCAGTTTGGTGATAAGAAGTGTTTTTTTTTGCAGAATATTTTCAACTTGTTGACTTACCGAATAAATAATCATGACTGTTGTGAATTGAATCATGCTGTACAGAGCTATGTATTTAAACATTCCAAAGGAGGTCACCAGAGCTGCACGACCCTCCCTGTAATCCAATGACAATCATTTGTTATAGGATTAATAAAAGGGGAGGGGTTTTTTAAATTTATAGATTCATCACAAAGGTTTTTAGGTTTTTTTAACTTAAATATTCCAGGTTTTTAATTGATTATCTCCCATAATTAAGCTTATTAAAACTTACATTTGGACCTGTACCTATTGATGAATACTTTCAGTGCTCTATACAATAATCTAACTAACCCTTGCTTGGTTGGTGCTCCCATCTAACAATAGTCTCTTTGCTTAGGGCTAGTTAGAGGCAAAGTATCTTACTTTGTTCTGAGTAAAGGGTCTAAATGTAACATGTCAGTAAAACCCTCTTTAAAAATCTTGTCTATTTGTTATATTTTGTCAAACATTAAGTAAGATGATAAAATGATAATATGGTTCTATACCAGGAGATGTTCAAAGATGATTTTACCTGATAACTATTGGCACACATGAGATGTTTGGTATCTTAGATGTAAAAGGAGAAGCCACTGATGCCTCTGCCTCGGATAATGAGATACCTGCATGGGCAGTCTTCAATGCTCCACAATCATTAGCACCATCTCCACACATTCCTACAAAGTAATCAAGATGCTGCAACTCCTCTACTAACTGCATCTTCTGATTGGGAGAGAAACGGGCAAAGATTGTTCCCTTGACTACTACCTGCAGATGAAGTAATAGAGGAAAGAGTAAAAATTTAAGTCCCATCTCCACACAGCCCTACTTAATACTAGACTCAAGGTGCTATAACTGTGCATCAAAACTTTAATAAAAATGCAATAATACATGTAAAAACTAATCTGTACAAGTTGCAGTTCAATGATGGAAGAAAAACCCCAAATTATAAATTTAATTTTTTTTATTAATTGTATATCGAACATAATTGTCAAAGTCTGTCAGTTGCAAAATACCTACCTTTTCAAGAAGATGTTGATGGTGTTGCTGTATTACACTGAATGTGGCACCATCTAAAGCATAATGGGTCCTGCCTGGACGGGCTTTACCGATCACAAGGGCATCAGTTTCCTCATTCAGTTTCTGTTGAAGACATTCAGAACATTGAGCAGAAAATATAAATAAAATACCATAAGAGAACAAGCTCACCTGAGAAAATTCAGCTCAATGGTACTTAGAAGTTTCTGAGATGTTTTACTTTAATTAGGATTCTCCTGCAGAAGCACATTTGATAAAACTATGATGAATATACGTCAAATTTTTACTTTCAACTAAGGGCATAATAACAAATACAAAGTGTTATAAATAATTCCAATATAATTTATTTGTTCTTACCTCTGACATCAGAGCCAGGTTTGTCTCTTCGTCAGTCTGTATGTAATCATTGGCTACTGTTGTATATGTCAGTATTGGTTCTGAACAATCACATTGTTCTAATATCTCTACTTGTACATGAATAATCTTATCATTGGGAGTACACATACCACACTTACGGGCGACGTTGATGGCTGTAAGAACATTGTCACCTGATTTGTACATAAATACAAAAAAAAACATTATAAAGGTTTAACTTGGATGACTGGTTGCTTTTACTTTTGTTTTTACAGTATAAAACAGCATAAACGTACATTAACAGACTAACCAGTAATCATACTTTTTTACTTGCTCAATCCATCAATGACTAGTTTAGTTTCAAGTTAATCCACAGACTTACAACAGTAATCATAACCGTTCTATTAAGATTTACAACAGTAATCATGACCGTTCTTTTCAGACTCACCAGTAATCATGACCGTTCTAATGTTAGCCTTATTCAACTCGTCAATAACTGGCTTGCTTTCAGGTTTCAGTTGATTTTGCATGACCATTAGCCCAAGGAAATTTAAGTCCATCTCAACAGTTTTCCTATCAATTAAAGAAAGTGTATTTTCTTCAGAAATTCATTTGCCGTGTCCGTGCAAATTGACCCAACAATTAATACAGTTTATTTCTAACTTTACACCTGATTGTGAAAGTTAGCAGAACACAGGAATACTATATCCACGGGTCACTTGTTGAATTCTGATCATCTGTAAAACAAAATTACGAGTCGACATTTTTCATAAACATTTTTGTATCAAATTAACTTATGACAATTATTTCTTGAATGAACCAAGTGAAAATTAGTAAAGTGATCAAATTTATGGTTATTATAGTGCAGCGTTGACTACTGGGAGTTGTTCACAAAAATAATATAATGCGCCTTGAGCACCGGTTTGGCTATATAAGTCCACATTATTATTATTATTATTATTATTATTATTACATATAAATAAAACCAAAATACCTTTGAATTTTGGCAATTTCATCTAAGGTTACATCTGATTTCAGTTCTTTCCAGGCCAGAGCTAAAACTCGATAACCATCTCGAGTATATTCACTCAGAATTTGTTGGAAGTCGGCTGGAACTAGAACAAAAAACATGTAAAAATTAAGTAAATGACAAGTACGAAATGAAAGCAACAACTGAACTTATGGTTTGATTTAAATTATTCATTACCGCACCCTTACCCTTCTATGCCCACTTCCCTGTCAGAACAAAAACACAACCCCAACTAATTATCATTCAAAAATATTTGATAATAAATGTACCTGTTGCATGCCATGATAAGGAAGCAATCATTTCTGGAGATCCTTTGATGTAAGCAATCTTATTATCACAACCTTCAGTCTGTGTAATGACACTCATTCTTTGTAGAGCAGAAGAGAAAGGGAACTCTCGCAAGATGGATATTCTATAATCACCCTAGCAGGTGTTTAAATCAAGAAAACAAACAATTCAGAAACATTTCAACAATACTTTTGAAATTATCCAAAATGCCAGTTTGAATATCATTGTTTTCTTATAATATATCCTACATTATTTCCTCGGTATTTACAATGTATAAGTCACAATTTTATCATTACAATTTTATATTATAAAAAAAATCTATTTTAAAGTAATGTTTAGTTGACATAATCATTTTATAATATCAATAACTATACATAATATTGATGCTGTTCAATCAGCAAATGAAATAATTGATTGAGTTTTGTTATTTTATTATCAATACCTGTTTCATGTTTGATTGGTCTGCCTCTGTAAGATACTTAGGAGGTTTCACTGTAGTAAACATATTTACTGATGATCCTCCAGGCTCATGAAATGACTGCAAAATACCATGAGAATACCATTAATACGTTCCTATCTGTAAAAAATTTATTATTGGTTAAATGTGACTAAATATTATGTGAATAAGTGAAGTACAACCTTTGAACATTTTAAATCTTGTGAACACGTCAGAGAATTTATCAATAAATACATCCAAGATTTGGTGATCCATATTATTGTGTATTTAATTTACGTAACAATTACTTAAATACAAATAAATAGTTCTTACCCATTCTGTGGCTTTAAACATCTTCATATCCAGTGGGTCACCAGTTAATTCTTCATTAACAACAGCCAATGAGTGACACGTTGCCATGGTTGATATGAATGAACCAATGGGAAGGCTTGTTACTGATGTAATGAGTGGTACAAATCTGAATGGAAACAAGATAGATGGATCTTTGTTTTTCAACTCGATCCATTTCCAACAAATGGTCACAAAAATTCAATTTCTGTAAAAACAAAAGCCTGGTACAAAAAAAGTTTCAGCTCAATGATTAGTTACATTTCCTAGAAAATGATACAAATAAATCGAAGATTATTTGTATTAGATTTCAAAACTGAACTTGAATAGGACAGAAAGATTTGGAGGGGTTTTAAGTGCAGATTTATAACATCAAACTAGTTTGAAGTTTGTATAACAATTAATGAAATTTAGGGAATGTATCAAACATATATAGGCCTACATGTATTGGTTAGAAAATGTCTGCCTTGACATATGGATTATGATTCCTTTGTATTACCTCCCATCCTGCACCATCTGAACGCCTAATAAATCAAGGCCATCTTCAGTCAGTGTACCAGTCTGTAAGTAACAAATATTGTCATCACATGAATACATGTACATGCATATCTTTCTTCTTTTAATAGTGGCACAATGGATGTCAAAGTAATGTGAGTTTAAGTCTATAGGCTTGCCAACCCTTGCTTTAAAACCAAACCTTATCAAAAACCTACCTTATCAAAACAACAAACATCTAAAGATCCACCGAGGTTGATTCTCTGTGGACTAATGCAAAATATCTGCTGGGATTTAAGACGTATTTGAGCATACACCATGCCGATGGTAAGAGCTGCAGGTAAGGCTGGAGGTACAGCTATGGTGATGATGTCTAAACCACGGATTATGATCCGAGCTACTGTAGCCTAAACAAATATGGTTAAACACAGGAAAGGCAACAAATTATTGAACCGTAGAATATTTGTAAATTGAGAAATAATTAAAGCTGGGTAATAATGTAAAGTGCTCTTGGATAATTTTTTCTTTTACTTTTTAACCAAAGATGTATATAAATGTAAATTTTTAAGTCACTTACTCCTTTGAAATGCATCATAGCAATGGTATACAGAAGACCGAGAAATGCTGTAAAGAGAAACAATTATTGAAGATGTCATATAATATGATAATAATATAATATAATGTTACTAAATAAAGATCTGCAGTAAGAATTTGTTTAAGAGAAGTAACTTACCAATAAAAGCCAACAAGCCAACAAAACGGATGGCATCTCGATGTAGCTTGAACTCCACTGGTTTAGGATACAAGATAGCCTGGACTAAGGCACCTTTAGCTGTGGAGAATCCTAAAGCAGAAAAAACAGAGTCCAGGGTGACGGATTCAATGACATACACAGATCTTCTTAGTTTGTGGAAACGTACTTATATAATTATATGGGTACTATACCTCTGGCTTTTTGCACCTGTTTGTAGACAACACCCACATTTCATTAAATGAGTGCCAGTAATTCACAATTAATTGGAATGAGGGGGTGCAAAATTGTAATGTTCACCTTATGAGGACATCACAGGCCAGAATAATTATGAAATAAATAGCCAAATTTAACAGCTCCATTGAAATCATTGTATAGAAATATCTCATGAACGCATGGTAGGTATGATTCTCCTACACCTATAATAAGGTGACTTTGGATCTCTGAATTCTAAGACGGAAAACTTGAGATAAATAATACACAAGTGTCAGTTAAGTATACCTGTCTGGACAACGACTGCTTTAACTTCATCAGTATCTCCATGCCTTGTTTGAATCACTTTAGTTCCACAGAACAAACTGTGACGTTTGTGTTCCATAGGGCTGTAAACAGTCATATCCCCGTTGTGACAAGGAAGCAGGGTTTTAGTGACTGGTACACTTTCCCCTAAAATAATATCGGATGATATCAATTATATGCTTTGTCATATGTCATCATACATTATGATACATTATGAGGAATGATATTTACCTGTGAGTGAGCTTTCATCAACGATGCAGTTACCAGCTATGAGTACAGCATCATACGTCACCATACATCCATTATGAGGTATAATAATGACGTCACCAGGAACAAGATTCTTTTCTGATTCCTCCACAATATCTACATAATAAACAAATGCATGAATCATGGACGATTCTCTGTCTGTCTGTGGGTGTGTGCGTGTGGGTGAGACTAATAGGGCCTAGTTTTTTTGGAATTCCTGTGTTAGAATATTATCTTAATTAATCATGTATTTTGCAGCCAATTGAACAATTTAAAGGAAAACGCACACTCCAACTGTTATACATTATTTGTAATAAACTCACAGTTATAATGGATAAGACTATATATTACAGGATATCTATAAATTTAAAAAAGTCTTACTGTTATGTGGACGTAACACTTTAACTTTAGTGTTGGATTCTACCATGTTACGGAGTGAAATACTTTGCTGTAATTAAAGAAAACATGTCTAAATTGAGACACTGAATAACAAATACAAGGAAGAAAGCATTATGAATGTTCATATGGATGAGTTTGAAAAATTAAACAGAGAAAGAGATTGCCTTGGGATGTCGGTATAAGGTAATAAAATAAAAAAGACCCCAAAGGGAAATAAGCCTAATTAATTGGCTTATATACGCAGACTTGTATGACTCGGAGTTGAGTCACCATGTACAATGACTCGGACTCGAGTCACCGCGTACAATGACTCGGACTCGGACTCGGACTCGGACTCGACGGCAAAATGCCCGATATTCACTATTTTAAAGCAATGACAAAAATAATGAAGAATGTTCTTGCAACATCGTGTTTAAGTCTTGTTACTTAATTTAAACAATGCGAACATATTCGTAAAATCGCTTACAGGCGCATGAAAACGAAGTGCGTCTTCAAGAAATCGATTACGACGAATTATATATCCAAACTTCAGCGTACAACATCGTGGGAATAAAAGCACGATAGTGGTGGGTACCAGACTTATTACAATGTCCCAAACATTGTTATCTCAATTGACACAGTGTTTGGTGTCAATTCTAGAGAAATGGAATGAACATTTTGAAAATTTTGTATTCAGGAGGGTTTGTGTGGGCATTTGTGAGCTATTTCAGCGTATAAAATGTGATTTTTATGGAGTTCATTTTGGAAACAATTCCTTAATGCAGATGAGACAGTAATATCTTTCCCATATGTTCCTGTAGACGAAGCCAAATCAATATTTAGGCTAGACTGTCTTTAGGAGTGAGGATGGGAGATAATTGTGCGAATTTCATTGTTCAAATTATCTTTTGTTAAAATGCTGCTCATTTTTATTTTTCGGTAATATATCACCGTAGCTGTCAGAATAACACATGTCGTAAATATTTATTCTTATTGCTTATTCAAAAGAGTTCAATTAATAATTACATCTGTGTTTATGGCATTTGGTTTTGGTGAATTGGTTTGGGGACATTATAGAGCGACACATTATTGTTTTATTATTTAAATGTTATTGTAGAAATATATTATATTGGCTGCAGGCCGAAGTGTGGGAAAAACATTTTGCTAAATCCATCGTGACTATTGAGAAATGGAATCGGGCGAGAGCAATATACAGTGTACAACGGCATGGGGTCATGAGAATTATAATGTGTTCTTAAATTGGTCAGGGGTTTTTCTTTATTGTTACGCCCAGTTGAAAAATAATGTGTTCAAAAACTTGAATAAGTAAATTTCAAAGGATGATGGCAAATTCTAATTCTAAACGTCCTAACCCTCACCAGGCCACCCAACAACCTCTACCTGAGCAAAACATAAATATACCATTCGGGTTCAAAACATTAATTTGTATAAAATACGAAAACATTACGAAAGATTTGAGAAAATTTAAACCATTTTCGAATATTTTTTTGGAACATGAGACACTAGCCCATATATCTCGAGTATTTTTTCACTTAACTTTGAACCTTGACATATGTGTATTAAAGGTTTTCTTTTTTTCGTTTGAATTTTGTAAGTGACTCATGACTCGTGACTCGGACTCGACCCACATGACTTGGCACTCGACCCACGTGACTCGACACCGGGGACTCAGACTCAAGGTTTGAGGACTCGAATATAAGTCTGATTATACGCTAATAATTGTATAATTTTAGGTTATCTTTGGTTTTAATCCACTTTGATGTTTCAGTCTTTCTTTATTTCCTATTTTATTTGTCATGCTTGTGGTTTTACTTATTAATTTGGTGTTATAAATGCTTTTTTTTTTTTTTAATATCAAATCAGGACAAAAAGTGAATTTGTGATGGAGAGCGCGTATGGAAGGGAGGGGAAGACAATTAATTGGTAGAACATTAATTAAACACAAATTAGTTTGGATGGGGGCATTTAGACTGGACAAATTTAGGAAGCCAGAATTAGGAAGAAAATGATAACAAAATAACATAAGACAATGATACAGCACTAAGTTGAGATATAGTGAGACTCTCACTGACCGTTCTTGTTGTGTACAAGGAAACCGCAATAGATAAAGCAGACATGATCAAAATACATGCCGAGTAGTAATAATACTCATCAGCAATCCACACAGATACACTGAAGATTTGAAAGATGTAAAATGGATTCAGAACCTGCAATGACATAATAGTTATTACCATTATTATTCACTCGATAATTCTGACAATTATGATTACCCTGCCTGATGATTAAAAGTTAGCAAAATCATTGTTTTCTATTAAAAAAACAGATGAAAACTGAGTTATAAATTCAAGATTTCAAAATAAACAGCTCAAATAAAATGCCTTTGTCACCGAATAATTTTTAAAATTTAGTAGGAAAAATTAAGGCAGCAATTATAGGGATCCCATCAAAAGAGAAAAGTAAAAGACAGTTATACCTCCTGGACTAGCAAGACTGGGATTGAACGAACTCGAACATTAATGTCATTTTCACCATAAATGTCACGCCTACAATGAACGAAACAAAAACACATTTTAAAATAACATCACAAAGTGTTTATTGCCCAAAAGGTTAAATTCAAAGAGGTGTATTTTTTTACCACAATGACAAAATACTGTAATAATTACCTCTGCTCCGATTGACTTACAGTCAACCCATCCACATAATCTCCAAAGAAGGTTGAGCACTGTGTGTCTTTTTCAAGACCCCTGATTAGAAAAAGAAAACACTTTGTCATTGTATTTTTACATTATAAAAGACATATGCATAGGTAGTTCCTGTCAAACAAAATGTTCGCTTTTTAAAACTAATGCAACCATAATTGCAGTTATTAAATTACAAACAAACAAAAACAACCTTTTTATATAAGTTGGTTTTTAAGACTAGAAAGCTACAGTAAATCTGACTTAAGCCTTAGTTTAAAGTTTAAAATGATGAAAATGCTGGACGTAATAGAAACTCTGTTCCCTTACCTTAGACGCAAAATTGTGTTTTGGTCGGGATCCCAAATGAAAACAATTTTGTGAAATTTGAAGAATCTAAGATTACCGTCAGCATCAACAAAATCCTTCTTGAGAATAGAGAGGAGTGTTTCACGACTACAGATGCTTCAGTTGGAAATATAATCAATTAATTTTTATTAATATACAAAATAGAAGATAACATTCATAAAGAGATTAACTGCAACAGAAATACGCATTTGCAAGACGGACTTCAAAATCTGGTAAATATCTAGTTAATATTTAAAGATGGATCATTTGCATTTGTACCAAAATTATGTTCATGAAAGGAGTGAGGGCTGGCCGTTTCTCTGATGTAAACCAAAATCATATCATCGCGGAGATGGCAGATATCCCAACTGTGGTCTATAGTCTAAATCTAAAACTTAGCAGAGGGAGTGTCATTATCACAGTATCCAACCCTATCCTATATCAGATGAAATCCCACCCCTCCCCGCCCCCTCCACCACTAAGAGAGTGGCTACATCCAGAAGGAATAATAAACTTACCTTTTATGTCCAATAGATTTACACCTGATTGCAGCAACATGATTGCGTTTATAAATGTCCTGGATATATGACAAACAATGTACATGACTGATGAAATTAAATAATTTGAAACTTTATGCCATTGGCTTCAAAGAGGCCTATATCTTTGGTTGATTTCTTTATATCGCTTCATTCCTATGTATGCATTTTAATTAGACATTTAACAATGTTATGCATTCCCTTTAAAGTTAAATTGTAGAGAAAGTTTGGAGTCATTCAAGCTATACATAACAGCAAAAGAAACGTCACCCCCTAAATTTTGTTAAGTAATTTTATTATTAAACATAATAAATATACATTTTTTATGTTTTCGTGTAGAGGAATGTATGACAGATTCATTTCATGCCATAAATGTGTCTTTTGAGTTTCAGGGTCATTACCATGGGTCAGTGACACAGGGAGGGAAAAATCACAAGTTCAGGTAACAAATCACTTGGACTTTCAATAACGTGTGTGGCCGCCCCTGGCATCAATACAGGCCTGCATTCGACGTCTCATTGACTGTACGAGATTTCTGTGGGGTTATTTCTCTCCAGGCCTAGTGAACAGCAGCCCTGAGCTGCTGACGATTGTCAATGGCTGGAGCATCAGACACCACCCTCCCGATGAAGTCCCATACGTGCTCAATTGGATTGAGGTCCGGTGAATTGGCCGGCCAGGGTAGCACTGGGATGTTATGCTGCTGCAGAAAGTCCATGCTTATTCTGGCAGTGTGTGGCCGGGCATTGTCCTGCATCAATGTTGTGGGATGGTTGGCTGTCAGGTAGGTAACCACCACTGGCTGAAGCACCTCGTCGACGTAACGCTGGGCTGTGAAACCACCACGACCAACTCTAACCTGTACATTATCAACATCAACCAGCTCAGTGACACCTCCAGCATGGATCCCTCCCCAAACCATGTTGATTGCTCCCCAGCGGTCTCGGTCTCGGATGCATGCATCAGCATAACGTTCACCCCTTCTTCTGTACACCCGGGCCCTTCCATCAGCTCCAGCGGCGACAAATCTTGATTCATCAGTGGACGTCTCTCCACTGCTGACGTGTCCAGCGAAGGTGTTGCTGGGCCCAAGTAATACGCAGACGGCGATGACGTGGTAACAAAATGGACCCTTGGTAGGCACGTCTTGCACGTAGGCCTGATGCACGTAGACGTCGCCTGACTGTGTCGGAGCCTATGCGTGGGTTGTCTCGACCTGGTGTGTTTCGTGCAGTGGCTGCTGCTGACAAAAAACGGTTCCTGAGATGGCTGAGGATGATGTAACGGTCCTGATGACGTGTCGTTACCCTTGGACGTCCTGACCTTGGACGATCATCAGCGGTTCCCGTATCCCTCACTCTGCTCAGTAGCCGAAAGATAGTACGTCTTGTGACCCCAAAACGGCCTGCTACAACTCCTACGGTGGCTCCTCCTTCCAGTAGGCCCAATGCTCTATGACGCTCGTTTCTTGATAATCGCGGCATTTCGTAACAAAATGATGAATGTTGGATTTTGACATGGCCTTTTATAGGGCTGACCTTGCACATTGTTTGGACCAAGCTGTTGTGTTTATTGCAATTCGTGCATTATCCCTATGTCCGAGAACGTGTTTAGCTTATGTGTCCTCAGACGTCATGCATGACGAATTTTGAGGTCAACCAAGTTTGCCACATTGTGTTCGTGTTACACTCCATACTCATAATATTCTTCATTAAACAAATTATATTAATTATAAAATGAAAATAATAAATATTTTTAGGGGTGACGTTTCTTTTGCTGTTATGTATATTTGACACGGTAACATTACAATTAAGTTGCATTGATATTGTATACATTGTACAGTACATCTTTTCCCATCCAGTAAATTAATTATACATATATACCTTTATTAAAACAAACTCTGCCTCTTCCAATGTGCATCTTGAACACATACACTTAAGTTTCCAATCTTCTTTCCAGTAAAACACAAGAAACAAAAATCCTGCAGAAAGGATTGCAATGAAGTAACACACCAAGGAGCGAAGTGTGCTCTTCTTGAAGCTATGACATTCCTGATTTAAAAAAAAAATCATATTTTATGATTTGTATTGTCATAATCATGGTTTTCTCATTTTAAATAGGCAACATAATAATCATATAAAAATTTAAATTATCAAAAAATGCACATGACTGTCAATGATGGTCAATAGTTATTGAAATTAATAACAGGCAAAGACAAGTGCAATAACTATTAATATGCTCGGCGGAGTGTCGTACACCATCAAGTTCTACTTAGAAAAATGTTTCTAAATTTAGTGATTCTTTGGAATAAGGGCCTAGATGTAGTTTGCCGCGATATGATGAAAAAGTTCCTTGGCAATTAGGTGTAGAAATATTGTTTGTCAAGCCCACAAGAAGGATGTGCAATGCGCACAGTACGTATATGCGTTAGACTCTTCTTTTTATTATGCATAATATATATTTTCACATTAACTCAATTACAGTAATGATATAGCACATACAGAAATGAAATAGATACTTACAATGCTCTCATTATTAGCCGCTTCTACTGTGACACATCTTGAAGAACACCGTGTTGACATGGTAATTCCTTTCAACACAATTTAGTCATAACTTTAGTTTAATAGTGAATTAATTTCTCATTACAGTACTTTTTCATTGATTTCATAATGTGAACGTTTGTGCAATCATAAACAACTTCAATTTGCAGTATTAAAGGCCATAATTTAAGAAAGATGCCACTAGCGCCACACCCATAACTAATCATCTTTATTCGTGTAACAACGGCCACGGCTGGTATGGTCTGGTTCGGCGACCACGTGTTGGTATAATCATCACATACTTAATATAATGACTCGCTCTCGTTTAAAAATCTTCACCAGTACGGTGCCTAATATAATACTAAGTACAATGTAATAGTATACTACGGAGCTCAGGAAGACATCATACTTTCAGTATGACATAATCCATAGATAAATTATCTCAGGATGACGACATCCCGAGCTAAATTATCTTGGGAATAAATATCTCGAGATAAATTATCTCGGGAAATCGACATATCATACATTTAGGATGTCGACGTCCTGAGATAAATTCTCAGGATCTCAACAAATCGGATGGCACTTCCAGAGCTCCGTTAGTATACAAATATCATTATTTTGACTGCTTGTGAGTGGTACAGTAAAAATATAGCCTCCCAAGGTGATTCCTGGAGCGTTCTGATGAAGCCGAGGGGAAATATAACGCTCCAGGGATACGTCCATTGGTACATCCTTGCAGCTGGAAGGTTGCTATGGGCTAGTTCTTTGGTTGCTATAGTACTTTTGCGACAGTTGCTCGTTTGCTTGGCATTACAGTAGAAATTGATCTTTCAGATGATGCAAAGATTGTGAAAAAATCTGTTGTGGTTCATGAGATATGATTTTTTGAAATATTAAACTTTGATTTAGTGTAATTCGATATCTGATGACCTCACCATGACGTCACAACTACATGTTAAGGTCTAGCTATGTGTTAAGTTTTTTAAGGTTCTGTGAACTCTGCAACTATGAACAAGAGGTGTTCGTGCTGTCGCTCGAATACCTAAAAAAACAGAACAATATCAAGGTGTTCGCGCTGTCGCTCGAACACCTAACAAGAGGTTCTCGAACACCTAATAATGTTGATTTTGGAAATAAATCCTTAGTTTAGTCAAATTGATGAGATACTATTCCAGATGTCGAGTATTTTTTCACTTAATTACTTTGAACCTAATTGACATTATGTATAAGGTTTTCTTTTTCATTAGTATTTTTCGGTATTTTTTTTTAAATTACTGTTATTTTTAAATTAACGTATAAACCACAGTATCCATTGTTGATTCGTTAGTATGGAAAAAACTCAACCATGCCTTTCAGTTGTTACGAAGTGGCGAATACTTCATTCGTCAATATGAAGAAAAAAACCATTGGCTTTTTGAACGTATTCATCACATGGGGGTCTCCATAACTTTAAAAGGAGGCAAAATTATTCTTTCTAACATCAAAAAATTAATTTAGACACTTGTACAACCCTAAAACTGCAAAAACCTCAATATCGAAAAGAAATGCCGATTCGCCACTTTGAGAAAAATGCGACGATATAATAATAGGCATTGGTAACGTTGAAGTCGTCACTGATCAACAGGGTGTGGATAAGGATATGGCGCTATACCCCACAGCATGACTGGGTATATAAACTTCCCTTGGCTGTCACGACGCCCATATCCTCCACTGGGGTCAGCTATACCCACACACTGCACAGCTAGTTATTCGCTAGTTTGCATTCACTGTACAACCGCGCCTGAATCCCACCGGCTTGAGGCCGCCTGGATTGTGTTCCTTCCTCCATGATTAGTTTAAATTGCCTCTTCGTATCTATATGTAAAGTCAAGGATACTCACTTTAAGTCAAGATGAAATACCTATGCTTGAAGATTTCTAAAGAGTGTTTTACATGAACGAAGAGGAAAAATTAACGTTTAGTATCAACGTGCGTGCAGTAATCGTGTAGCACACATATAGCGAAGGCCGGGTCATTATTCCATACATTGCATACAGTAGTCAATTGTACAGTACAACTCTCTACGTTGGTATATGTAGGCCTATACCATTCAGAGCAAGGCATAGACTTGATTTCAAGTCTGAGATCGCGGTTATTTTTTGTCTACCAGCACATCAGCCACGCAAAACGCCGTTTACCCCTACTGGCTATCACAGCCCTAACTCGCGATCTCAGACTTGACCCTCTTGTGTTTGTGGGATATTCATATATTCATAGCTAAAATTTACATAATAATACGGATGCTAGATAGAGAGATGGCCAATCAGGAGGCCACAAAAACCTTGTAGGCGGTGTCTATTACTAACAGGTTACACTCGCTTAAAATTCTTTCTGTAATATTCACTCGATATTAAATTTGTATAGTGCATGGTACGTAAATAGTATTTGAAATGATAGGTAAATTTAATGAGATCTTAGAGTTTTAAAAAAGCACAAAATAAAATACATAATTCCTTCTCTACAAAAAACGTCTTACCTACAGTTTAAATGGAATCGTTGAGTACATCTCCTCCAACTGCATGTGGAAGGCTTAGTTTGAATATTCATGTTATGGAAGGCTTTCCGACCAATCAGATTGTTCCGTCCACTTTTGGACTAATTCACAATAGGGTATGTACAAACCGACGACAACATCCCAAGTCTGTGATCGAAGGTTAATGTCGGAGGTTAATCGATACTGTATTGGTTCCAAGTCTGTGATCGTGGTTTTTTGTCTGCCTGAAGCTTGGTTCCAAGTCTGTGATCGTGTTTTTTTTTGTCTGCCTGAAGCCAAGTCTAAGCAAGGCAAGGCTATAATTATGAATTGAACAGTACAACTCTCTACGTTGGTATAATGTATATCATGATTCAGAGCAAGGCAAGGCTATATGAATTGAACAGTGCAAACAATGGGAGTCACGTGCACCGCGGGATCCGCACGGATAGTTCACTGATCTGGTATACAAATAATAACATGGTTTGAGGGTGGACAGTCGATAGCTCCCCTCGGTATTGGAAGTTGACAAGCTAGTTCCCTCTAGTTTGTCAACTTCCAATACCTCTGGGAGCTAATATCGACTGTCCACCCTCAAACCATGTTATATTTGCATAATAACAGATAATCTCCTTGTCTCCAGGGCTTTCGAACAGTATTGGTATGTCCTATAGCTGGAATTGAACGAGTTCAATTTCTAAAACTCATGGATATTTAAATAAGGTGATTGATGTGTTCTCTGTAAGAACATGTTGTGCACGGCTTGCTGCAGAAGGCGGTACAAGGCCAGCAATCCAACAAAATCGGTATTGGAAGTTGACAAACTAGTTCCCTCGGCTTCGCCTCGGGAACTAGTTTGACAACTTCCAATACCTCGGGGAGCTAATATCGACTGTCCACCCACAAACCATGTTATATTTGTATAATAACAGATAATCTCCTTATCCCCAGGGCTTTCGAACAGTATTGGTATGTCTAGCTGGAATTGAACGATTTCAATTTCTAAAACTCATGGATATTTAAATAAGGTGATTGATGTGCTCTCTGTAAGAACGTGTTGTGCACGGCTTGCTGCAGAAGGCGGTACAAGGCCAGCAATCCAACAAAATCGGTATTGGAAGTTGACAAACTAGTTCCCTCGGCTTCGCCTCGGGAACTAGTTTGTCAACTTCCAATACCTCGGGGAGCTAATATCGACTGCCACCCACAAACCATGTTATATTTGTATAATAACAGATAATCTCCTTATCCCCAGGGCTTTCGAACAGTATTGGTATGTCTAGCTGGAATTGAACGATTTCAATTTCTAAAACTCATGGATATTTAAATAAGGTGATTGATGTGCTCTCTGTAAGAACGTGTTGTGCACGGCTTGCTGCAGAAGGCCGGTACAAGGCCAGCAATCCAACGCATTGCAAGAAAATAATAATAATTGTCATAATTTTGGCCATGATACGTTTGACGTGTTAACAATATTTATAGGTATGTTATTTTTCATTTATACAAAAATTACAAAGACTTTGTTTCCTCGAAATAATATTTAAAAGGCCCAGTTTGCATATTATTTTGTAGTTATTTGGCATTGTGTACGAGTTTGCAAGTTGATTGAACCACATGCGCTAAACTGTGTCGTCGATCCCAGCAAATAGGACGAGGGTAATGTTAATTAAAGGGGCACAGTATCGTTACGATCAGGGTAGACTTTCAACAGTGCATGGAATCGATGTCCAAGCTTGATGAACACAGCAACTGAAAATTACTGGTTCATGTTATGCAGCAGCAACGTTGATATGACCTTATCGTGTGGGGAATTATTTTCAGTCACTGAGTTAACCTAAAACAAGCAGTCCTGTTGATCGTGACGATACTAGGAATATGAAATAAAATTGTTCCATCATACACCTAGGCAACACCTTTAAAAACAAACAGAAACAGGATATTTGCAAACAATTACCGCCAACCGAAGACAAATTGTTCCCTTTTGTTATAACCATAAAACGCAGTGTTTTAGTATTTTCATAATTTAATTAATTTCTTTACCCAACAGTGCTCTACCAGAGCATTAGGCCATATGTAACCAGTTCTTATTAAACATACTATAAGTTACATTCCGTTCACATCAAGCTGTCAGTCATACTATTATGGCCATCATTCAACACAAGTTTGACTTATTGGACCATGCAACTGTATAATCGTTATTACTTACAGTAGGCTACTAGTAGAGTTCTTCTTTCGACAAATGCCTCAATCGCATATCTAAAGATATTTCTTTCATTTATATAATGTCAAATCTTTATAATTGAAAAAAAAACAAAAAAACAGGACAGGGCCAATACTCTAATTATTTAAAATAATTTCTTAAACTGAAATTTTAAATAAAATGCAAGTTTAGATAAGTATATTTCCGATGTATTAATTACATACTACTAATAATATATTTGTTTTTTAGGGTCGATCGAGACTTTAGCCAAAAATTGGACCTCAAGAAAAATGGGGAATTCAAACTTGAAAAATAGACAGAGAATAACAGACATGAAGAAAGGAGAAAGATAAGAACATCAGTACTAAATTTCTCATATACAAAGTGGCTAAGAGAGCCCTCACAAATCGGGCAAACGTTCATACCCCTATGTGAAAGTCATTTAAAATACAGCACGGCAGAATTCCAATCAATCCAGCAATTTTGGCTGCAATTGGACAGTGATTTGAATGAAAATTCAGCTGGAAAAAAGTTGCAGTACAAAGCATTGCTTCAATGGCATGTTACACATGTAGTTTTCTGTAAGAACTCGGTTATGGAGTATAATGGAGGGCCAATTCCATATTAAACTCTTGCTCTACCCTTTTAAAACAATGGACATGCATGTTGCTCTTTGAATATTCTTTTCTTATTATGAAACAGCCATCAATACCATTGTTATTGATGCATGAGTTCTTACAGAAAACTACATGTGTAACATGCCATTGAAGCAATGCTTTGTACTGCAACTTTTTTTCAGCTGAAGTTTCATTCAAATCACTGTCAATTGTGCATGCATGATTGAATTTCAACCATTTCATTACGAACTGTGTAGAACATGTCATTCTGTCATTTGCTTTTTGAATTTTTAAAATTTATGCAATACTTGAGATATTCTAAAAAAAATATTAGGGGGAACTTAGAAGTTGTGATGGGTGTATGCGGGATAGGAAAGATCAGTGTCCAACCATTCAAACGGGGAGGGGGTGGGAGTTTTATGAAGTACATACAATGTGACCTACCTTCTTCTGGCCTAAATGGGGTTGAACATTGTGATGATATTTACATGTATTTATTTTGTAAAACAAAAGTCTAATTGGAGGGGCTGCCCCAACATTCAATCCTTTATGCGCCTGGACACATCAAAATATCTGGTATTTATTCATTTATTTTTGAAAAGTAAAAACTGTTTGCGGTGACACCATGTCAAATTCTCAAATTGAGTAGTGAACTTTCAGTTGTAACCTCCATTTCTTTTCAGAACTATTTGCGGCAATCGAGAATTTCACATGGTGTCACCGGAAACAGTCTTTACTTTTCATTTTCACCATACAAATATTACTTATTTTTGAAAAACGAATACTATGTACTAATTAAAATAAGGACTTGATATCTTTTGTCGTGATCTATTTAGACATTGTTTTAATATGAACAAATTATAGTTCAGTATTATGTGTATCTTTAAATCCAGTTTCGTTGGCTCTATCAGAAGTTTTAGGTTGCTGAAGCACAGTTGACCCATAAATTGGCACTGAAGTCACATTACTGGCAGCAATGATATGGTATGTTCCTCGTGGTTTATACGTCATCCTCTGTCGACCCTCAACACTGTGATGGTAGCCATATAATGCATACATGAGAAGACCTACATAATAACAATTATAGTTAATATCATTATATGCCTGTAAAGGACGACGGGTCAATATGAATTACTGTTTAATGTATCAAACCACGGACTGAGGAAGGAAAACTTAAAGGTCCTATGAAATAGTTTTTTTTTTTTCATTGTATACAATAAAGTATGCCTACTGGAACATATTTGTCATTTGTAATTTTTCCCCTCACGTTTATACCATAAAAATATTAATTTTTAAATTTAGGGGGTGCTTTTCGACACGCCCATATCCCCTCATTAGCATAACATTCGTGACGTACACTCAGGCAATTCCCGATCCGCGATCCACAGCACTTGCCGAAGTATGCGTCGTATACAGCGCACATGATGTGCAGAGTGTTGCTAGAGAAAAAGTTTCCCGGTAAAGTTGTCTGTCGGGTTTGCAGCAACACCACCAAAGACGGTGTTAGTCTACACCGATTTCCGTCTGATCCAAAATACAGACGTATTTGGACAGCTAAAGTGAAGCTGACCAGAGCGAATTGGTCGGGACCGACGGAACACTCATTCATATAAAGTGCACACTTCGAGCAGACATGCTTTGAACGGGGCCTTCACAGCCAGTTCGGTATGGCTTATAAGGCCATGCTGCTACTAGATGCAATTCCAACGATATTCCCGCCAAGTAAGAAAGGCTGGGAAGGCTCCAACGAAGAAGAGAGGTGCTTTTTTTAAAGCGAGAAAGACCCAGGGTAAGTGGCCATTTAGTTATACTCCCATGCATAACACCGTAATGTTAGCATTGCCTTTGGTGTGTGTTCCGACCGCATGATGGGGGTTGCGCTGCGTTTCACGGTACATCCGTGGCTGGGTTATTGGGGTTCGAGTGCATGTTTATATTACGCAAGTCTTGTGTAAACACGTTGCCAGCATGTTATAAAGCTTAAATCCTGTAGGTCAATATGAGTTAAGTCTAATTTCCATACAATCTATGATACAACGGGGCTTAGTGTTTATTACCCGATCAAAGTCTGGCACCAAACCACATACTGCCTATCTCCACAAGAATGTATAGAAATTCTCTGCCTTTGTGTACGTCACGAACGTTTCGTTAAAACTTCGACAATTCGGGGGGTCAATTTTTGAATATTAGATAAACCATTAATAATCCACTCGATTAAAAAAACATTTAAAATTGTTTTTAATTCATACCTATCAATATAACAGCACCAAAAATAAAGTTTGGTAAATACACTCTTCACAAGACCTTTAATCTGAACAGTCATCCATAGCTAAGTGAATGGCGGCTCAGACTACATAACTTCATAAATGCCAAACTAGTTTCTAAATTGGAGAAATTGGTGTCTGAGAAGATTAGGGCTCTACTGTAACTTAATCATGTTTAATAAATTAAGTGGGGGAACTGGTCGTTTTATAAGCAGTGTTCACTTGTCTCAGAAATAATAATGTGTGGATTTATATAGCGCACGTATCCACCAACTAAGTGGTGCTCAAGGCGCATTATATTATTATCCCTGCTCATAAGGCTCATAAATCATTCCTGAAACCATCTCAGCTCCCTGGGGAGTATACAACTCAATTGCTGCCATTTCTAGCGCATATAGAGCAAACCAACTCTGCCTTCACAGGTACCCATTTAACCCCTGGGTGGAGAGAAGCAATTATGATTAAGTGTCTTGCTCAAGGACACAAGTGTCACGGCCGTGATTCGAACCCACATTATGTTGCTAACACCAGAACTTGAATCCGGTAAGCTAGACCGCTCGGCCACGACACCCCATGTTATTGCTGTCAACTCATGATTTTACTCACCTATTCCAACCCATATACCAAACCGGACCCATGTGATTGGTTGAAGCATGACCATTAATACAATGTCACAGAATATGCTTACTATTGGTAGGTAGGGCACTAAGGGAACCTGTTAAACAATTATCAGCATAATGTTAGACTACACAAAATACAGTTTTAAACAAAGCCACTATAACAACTCTTCTTAAAAACACGGTTCGGTAGCTGTGTCTACCCGGATTAAATGGTGGGCCAGCCGATTACAAGTCCGTTTGGATCCCTCTCTTAAAATAATGTCATTGATCCGCCCCGTACCCTCATTTCATCATCGATAACATCTATTCACCACATCCAAATGTCCTCCCCTATTACACGCATGTATAATAGCAAACGGCCATGTTATAGCCCACTTACCCTGTATGTATGTCTGCTATTGCTTGTTTGGTTGTGCATTGGTATGGGTATAAATGCCACTATTGCCATGATGCCAAAAACAATCACCATGGTAATAGCCCACCATTCTCCCATCCTGATGTTTTCTAATGCTGCTACTCCAACGATGACGACTGCAGTTTGGAAGACGACTGTCAAAAACAAACACGAGGAGACTACTCTGCCAGGCTGATTGCTTGCAAGAAATGTCAGGAACTTGAATCGTTGTTTAAGACTCCCTTCCATCTCTAATAAGGTTGTGAGTTCTTGGTCTTCGTTACATTCATCATGAGTTAACTGTTCATCGTCATCGTCACTCCCACTCAAAACAGCTGCATTACCGCTGGGTTCCTTTGTATCCACATTATTGAATATATCGGTAGGTCGGTATCTAAGCACAATGACAGCACCAGCAACAATAGCATACGCCATCAGTACACCTATGGACATGAATTCTACAAGTGAACTCAGATCAAAACTGATTGCCAAGACTGCAGATATAAAACCAAATATGACTGCAGCTAAGACTGGTACTTGACTCCGTTCAGAAATCCTTGATAATGACGTGAACAAAAGACCATCATTAGCCATAGCGTAAACTGAACGTGGTATAGAAAATAGACATCCTAGGAGGGATGTAAACATACCACATAATGCACCCAATCCAACTATATATTGCGCCCATACTAGACCGTGTGTTGCAAAGGCATGGGCAAATGCTGAATTTTCGGATATTTCACGGTACGGTACCATGAGCGTAAGAGAGATGGATACAGCAACGTAACACAACCCAGCGAATACGACTGATAAACCAGTAGCCCGAGGGACACCACGTATCGGATCTGTTGCCTCCTCACTTGATAAAGCTATGACATCAAAGCCACTAAAAGCAAAGAAACAGCTAGCTGCACCAGCAACTGCTCCTGAAATTCCAAAAGGTAAAAAGTTTCCATTTCTCCAATTGTCAATATCGCCCAGGAATAACCCAGCAACGAACACAAATGCAACTACTGCAAGGTTGATGGTTACCATGACATTTATGCATTTTGCCGATACATTAGTACCAAGAACG
This sequence comes from Zoroaster sp. YZ-2022, assembly GCA_029582265.1. Taxonomy (NCBI): domain Eukaryota; kingdom Metazoa; phylum Echinodermata; class Asteroidea; order Forcipulatida; family Zoroasteridae; genus Zoroaster; species Zoroaster sp. YZ-2022. Next base: position 16,546,253 of record CM055836.1, read on the forward strand.
ACAAGGATTAAGACGCAGAGAATCAGGAGACCAGAGAAAAGATCGGGATATTCAGCGAGATATGGTATTTCTAAAGGTTGACCTTTATATATGACATTATGGGTGAAGTTACTGAGCCTATAACCTATTAATTCATCAAAATATCCACTCCAAGAACGTGCAACTGCAGATGCTCCCACGACATACTCGAGGACTAGATTCCAACCAATTAGAAAAGCCCATAGCTCACCAATTGTGACGTAGGTATATGTATATGCAGATCCTGTCAAAGGGACACGAGAACCAAACTCGGCATAACACATTGCAGCCATCATGGACACGATTGCAGCAATAATGTAAGATATGATGACTGCCGGACCAGCTGTTTCCTTGGCAACTACACCAGTGAGAACATATAATCCCGTTCCCATCATTGATCCCATGCCAAGGATTGTCAAGTCTAAAGTTGTTAAACATCGTTTGAACCGTGTCTGCGTGGATGTTACATCAACAGTTTTGGTCCGAGATAAAGATTTTATTAAATTGAAAAACACCATTGTGATGTCTTGTGATGTTGAAAGTCATTTGAAGTGAATTGAGAATGTAACGAAGGGATGTCCAAGAAGGTGATTTCAAATCTGAAAGTTAGAGAACAAAGGTATAATTCAGTGCCAAGGTCAGTTTGACACAGATCTCACTGCGTTTTGTCCGTGATCTTTGGAGATGTTACAAATGCATTTTTCTTGTGAATCTTTATTTTCTATAGAAATTGTTGGTTTACATTCGTGACTGTTAAATTTGTTCACTCTTTTCCTAATAGACAAAAAGTAAATTACTTTCAAAACGGTTGTTTTACATAACTGACCGGAGCGTGGAAAATTATTATTAAGTTAAGAAATTATTTTCTGACGTAGTGTGATAAATTAATTGCTGGTCAATAATAAATGCCACTTATTAAAACAATGCTTCGGTGGCCACATTCGCTTAGTTTGCAGCTGTAACATCGTGTTATCCGCACTCCAAATCGATATTTGGGATACAAATGTGTATTGTACAGTGGTAAAGAGACACAAGCTAATAAGGATTCTCAGCCTAACTGTGTGAACTGAATACATCATACCCAAAAACATTCCCCAACGGCTTTCGAACAGTTTCTGTAGGCCTATTCCTGCTACCCACTGCTCTCTCGCACTGTTTAAACATTTTTTCTTACCAAATCTCTCCACTTTATCAAATAAATCTTCAAAAAATAAACTATGGTATATAAATAAATAAAAATACTGGTAGAATCTGTTTTGAAGTTATCACTATACACTGCCGGTAAAAATGGTGTTTAGAATTTAAACACGAGCAAAATTAACGCGTTTAGGATGCTAAACGGCCATCCTCTGTACATGTCACAAAGCTATTAACGTGCTTAGCTTTTTGACACCTGTTCATATTCAAACACATCGCAGAAAAACACAATCTAAACATGTTTTAGGCTAAACATGTGATAAAAGTGAGTATAAGCTACGTGTTTCGAAATGTTTAAATTCTAAACACCATTTTTACAATGTAATAATGGAAATACATAGGTTTAAAGCAGTACAACAGGCTTTGATTAATTTATATCTGACAATAGGTACTTACGTTATATAAAAACGAAGGTGCTGCATTTGTAGAGCTTCTCTTGATGTCTAACGATAAAATGTAGAACAGAAATTGTAGTGAAAATTAATGTATTAGACACTGAAACACGATACCACCATAACTTCGATCTGCTGATGGTGGTGGTTCCATATGGTACGTATTTCAGGTATCAGTAAGCATATAATGGATAAAGCCCATCAAGTAATGAACTATATATACACAATGCCTATTACTGTAGGGTTTTCCATAGTACCTGCACATTTCCCTTTTAATTCACTGCCAACAACCGTTGACGTGTTGTTTACAGCAAATTTTAATTAGTTTTATAAGGCCAAAAAATGTCTCCGGTTTCTGGTCTCCACGCATGTCGCCTCAGACCCGCACATCGGCATTTTTATTTATTTATTTGCTATGAAACGATGTCCTTTGCAGCCAAAATTGCTGGATCAATTGGAATTCTGCTGTCCTGTGTTTTAAACGACTTTTTCACATAGGGGTATGAACGCGTCACTGCACCGATTTTAAATCCGACCGATGACCAGAAACCAGAGACTCCCCCCCCCCCCCCCCCCCAAAGGACAATATTGAATATCTGCTAGTGTATCATACGTTAGTTTTTGATCATTCAAATGATTGGAAGGTCATAGGGACCGGACAGGGTCACCGTACAGTTCAGTCAACATAAACCAGCAGAAAAACAGCCCCCTCCCCCCCAAATACATGCAAAATAAATTAATAATTTAAAAAATAAGGTGGTTTGTTTTAATCATCACTATACAATTATATTTGTATCTAGCAATCACACTGGACAAATAACGCTCAATAACAACTGACACACAATAATGGCATCCGGAATTAAAGATAATGCAGCCCCGAGATCATAAGGGTGCTTTGTACCATGAAAACCCACAAAAGGATTTGCCAAGGGGCCCACTGGACCCCACTGCCAGAAAGTAATTATTGATTTGTAATATTGATTTGCTACCACATCACCAATGTTGTAACAGGCACCCATGGTTGTCTTTTCCTGGGAGCTAGGGCACAGTAATACATCTTTTGATGATATTTTTCGTCTACATCTGTCACAGAGAGGGCCCAAAATTACACTAAAATGATTTAAAAGAAACAGTAAATACATAATAATAATAATAATTTGTGGACTTATATAGCGCACGTATCCACCAACTAAGTGGTGCTCAAGGCGCATTTTTTTAAATATTTTTTTTACGTGCATTACACAACACACGGGACCTACGGCTTTACGTCCCATCCGAAGGACGAAGCAATTATGGTTAAGTACCTTGCTCAAGGACACAAGTGTCACGACCGGGGCTCGAACCCACACCCTGCTGCTGGCAACACCAGAACTTGAGTTCGGTGCGCTAGACCGCTCGGCCACGACAAACACAGGTATAACACACAATATAACTGTAGTCTCATACATGTAATATACAATCATTAATAGAACATTTAAACATTGATTAACATACCTTTTCACGCCACGGCGGACACCAACTACCGGAACATGACCACTTATTACTATTCTAGTAACTTGTACGACATTCCTGATGATACTTTGTGAACAAGTCAATATCGGTGTATAGGTCCTATGGACGTATGAGTCCTTGAACTCCGCGCTTGCATAGCTCGCGCTGTAGTACTTTTGCATTGGGATATTCTAAAGGACCATACAAATACCGACTGGATCGATATAGGAAGGGAATAATAGTTCGTAACAAGTGAAAGGCTCGCGGTCACGGAAAGGTCACGGACGGGGCAAAAATGCTCAGTTTCAACAAAACAAGGTATTTTATTTAATTTATATTTACAAAGCATTTTAATAATGTAATATTTACAACATATTTACAGAACAATGTTATTTAATACATGCTGGCTTCAGAGAATTAGATTATACTGATACACGTCGATAATTCTCAAAATCCGATGAAACTGGTCTACACAACCAAAATACTTCCGAAACAAATGAAGTCAAACTTGACTAATTATGGGTCACTGAGAATGGAAATGATGCTTAAAATTGTTGATTGGCTCTAGTTTTCAAGATCTACATGTACATGTGTACACGTATGGGAATAGCCTGCGTATGATAATTCATGATTAAAAATCTGCTATGTAGGCCTACACCATATACATAGTACGTAAAATGTAAAAACTTAAATATCTTGGAAACAGTAGCCAATCAGCAATTTTAATTGTCATATTTGAATTAAGCACATCAAAATCCATAATAAATAGCACATTTTATCTCCGAAGCAGACAACTTTAAAAAAATTGTTGACTAGTGTAATTATAGGTTTTGAATTTACTAAATTGTGTCCTTTATAATCATAAAAACAAAATATTTCACGATAAAAAAATTAATTTATTCAATATTCCCTACGATACCATCCACCATTATGACTGATTGTGTCCCTTTTAAGTTATATTTGCCAATAAGTTGGTATGTCTTTTGAACGCTGATCCGGATCTTCCTGTGGGCTCTTCGCTCCTTATTCAAGGTGGGTATGATGCCGCTTGTGATGTTGGCAAGGATTCCTGCATTTGATGACTTTTGGGTGGACGCTGAAGGTTTTCGTGTATATTAGGCTGTGGGTTGTTAAAGGTGAGTACTGTGTTGCTGCCAACCGTCTCAACAACGACGCCGAACCCTGTTTGGCTTCTTCTCGTCTCTCAGTGATTAGCCGAGACTGGGGTAAATTTTCCGTTTGTGGCACCCGATATCGTGTCACTAGGATCTGGCAATAATGGCCGTTTGGTTCGGAGTTGGTAGGCTTATGCTTGCAGCACACTTCAAAACACGTCTTTCTCTCACTGATCTTTTTTCCGTTCTCCTCCATTTCACCCACTCTAGTACTTCTCGCACCACTTTCGATTTTCACTCACTATTCAATTAATCGAACTGTAATCAATAATCTTAATCTATAAACTTTACATTACAAAGAACGAGATAGACACACAGTATTTCCTTCACTTATGTTTTATTGTTAACAACATCTGTAACCGTACTAAATTTAAATATACTGGGGTGACCCTAGCTTTCCTAACTTCCTTACAATTGGTGCCTAAATAACAAAAGAGTTGGTGGTTCCTAACTGGACACAAATCACAATAAAAGTTGGTGAAGAAACCCATGGGCTAATCTATTTTCTAAAGGGGAGCACACATTTTTCAATCAGACCACTGATTGAGAGGGACAGGATACTTACATTAAAAACCAAGGGGTACATACAAAAAACTATTATCTACATTATGGTTTGACCCATAAATGGTAAACTTAATTATGACATATGGTCCCTTGACCTTCATGCCTGTTGTTTGCTTTGTTTTGTGTTGTTATTATTTTTTTTTTTAGGGGTGTGTGTGTGTGTTTTTTCTGTTCTCAGGCCTGGTTAGTTTGTACCATTGATATCCATTATAGTGATTATCAGGAATTTTTCACTACTCTTCTTCTACATCCATATACCATGCTCGATATGCGGCAGAGTGCCACCCCCAAATTTTTTTTCCCCTGTACGCCAACACACTGTTGTTCTATTGTTAACGACCTCCCCCCCCCCCCCGAAATTCTCTAAAGAATTCCTACGTCCTTGAACACAATGGGAGGGGGTCACTCTGCCGCATATTGAGCATCGTATGACATCCTTCCTCTCCCCACACTACAAACCTAAATGGGTAATGCCTACATTCAAACCAGAGTCGTTTATAGACACATGGAATGCGCCCTCTAAAATCAAACAACAATCTACCTAGTCTGGTCCCCTGTCTATATCCTATCAATGATATAGACAGGCTCCAGGCGTACCACTCGAAGGATTTCATTGGATACGTTAACACGTTTTACTGAAGATCTGACGTCACGCTTCGAGGCTTGAGCGCGCTAGCTACCAACTAAGGTCAAAGTTGAGCATCGGGAAAAATATGACGGCTGTACGGCCATAATCTGGCGTAATTCACGCGCCTCGAGCTCAAAGCGTGACGTCAGACCTTCAGTCTACAATCTACCTAGACTGGTCCCCTGTCTATATTCTATCAAGGATATAGACAGGCTCCTGGTGTACCATTCGAATGATTTCATTGGATACGATGCGAAGATCTGACATCGCGCTTCGAGGCTTGCGAGCGCTAGCTACCAACCAAGGTCAAAGTTCAGCATCGGGAAAAATATGGTGGCTGCACGGCCAGGAATCAGGATCTGGCGTAATTCATGCGCCTTAGCTCAATGCGTGACGTCAGATCTTCAGGCTACCGAACTTCCTAGCTATTGCGCCCTCTCTGTCAATAATTTTCTTCATCAACATGGCGGAACGTCAGAGTCGACGACGAAAGAAGAAAGATGTAAGTGGATGTTGGTTGAGGCTAGTAATATTATCACGAAGTACCGTTTGACGTTAAGGCCAGATTTCATTACGTAGCGATTTTTGTTATTACTTGAATTATTGAATCGTGGAACAACTGCAGCAATGACAACACTAACACAACACTCAGTACTAACATTTTTTTAACAACAGTCAGTCACTAGGCCTACTCCCTTTTATTTTTAACAGCTGCTGCTGCATTCACTTCATTCACAATCACAATCACAAAATCTGTCTGCAATCCATGCGCGTTGCCAAACATTACGTGGGAAGAATACAACTGCCACTTTTCTATCTAAATAATTATTACAAATACCACATATGTTCCTTTAACAGATGAAGACACACGCAGAGGGAGGGGAGTCAAGTGAGGATTATTGGGAATGATAAATTTTGGGAGTTTTTGTCTTGAGCGATGAATGTGCACATCTAACGTTAAAGCATGGCCATAGAGGAAGGAAACTCCTTCATGGTTACAGTGGCGTAACTAGGGTCCAATTTTCAGGGGGAGGGGGAACTAGGGGGTGCACCACTTCCCCCCCTCCATGCCCCCCCCCTCCCCCCAATAGTTACGCCACTGCATGGTTATAGTACTCAAGTGAGTAGCCCCACCAGTGGCACGGACCTGTATCCTTAGCCACAGGTTGGTCTCATTCCGCTAACGGCGGTTTTTCGAAATTCCAGGCGCTGAAATTGACGATATTTGCGACTATTTTGACAGACTAGATACGTTCCTTACATGTTTAACTATCTAGGCGCCCAAAAAAATGGTGAGTTTACTTACAATTACATTTTATATTTCGTGACATATAGGCCCGAAAAAATTACAAGACGATCGTCATTGTGCAGGTTTCAACGAGGACGGCCATCTTGAATGTATGAAGAGTGAACAGGAAAACAACTTGCGCATAACAATTTCTGACGGCTGTTTTATGTGTGCACATACTTGCTGTATTTTAGCGCGCGAAGTATTCCGTTTCAGGGTTTCACGTGTTGTCGGTAAACAGGGGTCTACAGTCTACACAGCTTAATTTAAGACAGTGAAATAACCAGGGGGAAGACTCTTATTAGAAAATAAACCACCTTGGTACTGGAAGTTACCCCCTTTATATTCTCACAAAACAGATAAACATGAAAAATTGTAAAAATATTACCTGTACTATATTACATAGATATTACATAATGTAGACTATATTCACAGATATTTTGTCAGATAAAACAATCATTCTGGCTGTTTTTTTTTAGTTTTTAAAGTTTTTTTAATTTTTTTTTAATTTTATGGATTTACAAAAATGGTGGAACCATATAATATTGTTATTATTTATAGTAATAGTAACGTAACACTATAATATTTCATATATTTAAATTATTACTAAAATTTTTATGTTGTTTGAAATTACTATTTAAAATTAGTATTAAACTATTGTAATTAATAATAAACTATTTATTACATTATCATTTTATTTTAATGAACATTCTCTCTTGTTTTATGTACAAAGTACAGTTAAATAACCTGGTATATAATAGTTACAAGGGGATGAACTTAACATGCAGTACGGTTAATTTGATGAAACTGCTCGATGTTAGTTTCTTGAAAGTTTATATCGGCGACATCACGTGGTCATATCTCTGCGCGCTAAAATACAGCAAGTATGTGCACACATAAAACAGCCGTCGTAAAATTGTTGCGCGCACAATACAGTTGTTTTCCCGTGTTCAACACTCTTCATACATTCAAGATGGCCGTCCTCTTGATCGTCTTGTAATTTTTCGGGCCTATATGTCACGAAATTTTAATGTAAGTGAAATCACCATTTTTTGGGGGGCGCCTAGAGAGTTAAACATGTAAGGAACGTACATTATCTAGTCTATCAAAATGGTTGCAAATATCGTCAATTTCAGCACCTGGAATTTAAGGAAATACCGCCGTTAGCGGAAAGGATACCAACCTGTGGCTCTGGATACGGGTACGTGTCCGAGCCACACTCGTGGGGCAATCAATTGAGGTGTTGGCGATTTTGTCCTCAGCTGAAATTAAAGCACATGCTTAGACATTGTGCACACGTGGCGATTGGGTTCGAAATTCTTTCCTGTATGATCGCCTAGTAATAATTGCCCTAGGCTTAATGTTGAAATGATAATTTTCATAGTTGTACTCCGTTTGATATGCAGACTAACATGCACACTCCTTGGTACTTGGTGTGCTAGTAATATTTTTACAGCTGAATCACCTCCAGAGTCTAGCTCACGTACATCTCTATAGGAAACCTTGTCATTGACATCAATTTATAAAATCAGATTCATAATAATAAATGCGATATATGACATCCTTGTTGTCTTACCTTTCAATATCTTGTACTTGAAAGGAGTGTTCAATTTGCAAGAACGTATTTTTACATGGATTTAGGCACTGCCATTGTGAGTTTCTTTATGTTTGGCGGAGAAATGCTCCCGCTATTGTCCCAATTGTCTGCCGTTAAGCTGTTGTTATTGTTTACCTACTCTTGCAATAGCGCCCCCACAAGTCATATAACACTTCTAAAATCATACGACTGTTGTATGCTTCAGCTTTTTCTTTTCCAAAGTGATCGATTTAGTATGGAGGGCCTGGTTTGTATAATGTACAAATACTACTCTTCCAAAAGGGTGCTTGTGGTGCGTTTTGGCATTGATTCCTTGTTAAATTCCAGAAATTCTCAAGGTAATTTAAAGTAATGAGATCAATGGTTTGAAGCATGTTTAAATCCTTTATGTCACATGTGACATGTTATTACACATAAAGTACTCAATAGTTTCCTCATTCTAACAAAAATCAACCATCCAATGGCCGTCTGATATGACCTCCAATGAAACTGAGGCTTTGACCTCAGCTGTGACCCCCAAAGGATTAGACTGTCATGTAGATTGATACAATGTGTAACAAAAGAAGTACGAAAATACATCGAAAAGCCACTTTTGGTAATAGTCAACTTTATTAGAGTACAAGATTACAACAGGTAACACTTATACCATATCAAAAATATAAGTTTTAAGTAAATATTAAGCAATCACATGGTTTTCACAATGGTGTTTCCTAGCGTTAGTATAACATACAAAACGCTAGGATCATCCTACATGTAGCTACTCCAGAGTCCACCCAGAGTTAGTTTAAAAATATTTTTAAAAAAACCTTCAATTTGAATTTCTATCATTGTCTCACCAAATCATGTACCATTTTTAAAATATTTTTTCAAAACGTACACAAAAAGGTCAATATGTGGTTACTCATGGATGAAATAAATCCTGAAAGTAGAATGTCCTTATCCAAAGATAAATTATCTCGGGAAGATGACTACTTTCAGGATGTAAACATCCAGAGATAAATTATCTTGGGAAGATGACATCGTAAGTTTGGGATGTTGTCATTTTATGTTGATGATGTCATCATCCTGAGATAAATTATCTCAGGATCTCAACAAGTCGGATGGCACTTCCAAAGCTCTGTAAATTTCATTAGAAGTTGTGCACTTTTATAACTATTAATGAAAATTGAAAAGATAATGTTTATTCATTGGTAGGAGGGGCAGGCTGAAAAACCTACTGATGTGGAGACCACCATTGGGAAATACCTTCGCTTCAACCTAACTACAAAGACAAGTAACTTTATGGGACATAAAGTGGAATACTTTACAGGTATTTATTTATTGATTTGAATAAATGTATTAATTTACCTTGATCTCACACATACATCAGATCCACAGATCCTTGTGTGTTGAGTCTCAATGATAATCATGATGATGAAACTGATACTGAGTCAAATTATAGTGTTGTACACATTAGTTACAATACTGGTCAAATACTACTAGCAGCTATTTATGTTTATAATCAATTAAACTAAGATTCCATTGAAGATAGTATACTTTAAGTATTTAATATGTGAATAAAAACCCTAAAAAAGACATATTCATGTCAAAAGTTTGATATACATGTCAAGGTATTTCAAATGTATTAAAAAGTCAAACAATGTGAAACCTTATGTGTACTAAGAACATTATTTGCAGGTCAAAATGAGTTGACCGTTTTGACTGCAGGCATGCAACTTTTCAGCCGAGCAGCTGATTTCCTCTTTTTTCCTTAATAATAGTGCTATAGAAAACTGAAAAACACTGTACAAAGTTTTCTGTGCTCGGCCATTTCCTATTTTTTTTGCAATTACAAAGTTGCATGTCTGCCTATATAAAAGCGTCATCTTTTATTGTTGAGGGTGGTTAAAATGACAGTCAAAACCAGTCCAAAATTCTGATGGGTACACAGTTGGTTCAACAGGCACAAACAGTCGATTGATTTTGACCACTATAGCTACTTGCCACAAAACTTAGTCGGAGAGTTAATCTTTGTGGAATCTAAAGTCTCTATACTTTCCCCTTGTGTGATTTAAGGTTATTTTTGGTTTCAGGATCTAAAGCCATTGATATGCTATTGGACTCAAAGTGGGCGTCTGGCAAAGGCAATACAGAAATCCTATTCACTGACAGGATCTCTGCTGTACATTACCTTGACAGGTAGGTTTTGTTGGGGTTGGGGTTCAGCATCTCTGTCGTACAACACCTTGACAGGTAGGATTTGTTGGTATTCAGGATCTCTGTCGTACAATACCTTGACAGGTAGGATTTGTTGGGATTCAGGATCTCTGTCGTACAATACCTTGACAGGTAGGATTTGTTGGGGTTCAGGATCTCTGTCGTACAATACCTTGACAGAATGACGGGTAGGATTTGTTGGGATTCAGGATCTCTGTCGTACAATACCTTGACAGGTAGGATTTGTTGGGATTCAGGATCTATGTCGTACAATACCTTGACAAGTAGGTTTTGTTGGGATTCAGGATCTCTGTCATACAATACCTTGACAGGTAGGATTTGTTGGGATTCAGGATCTCTGCCGTACAATACCTTGACAGGTAGGATTTGTTGGGATTCAGGATCTCTGTCGTACAATACCTTGACAGGTAGGTTTTGTTGGGATTCAGGATCTCTGTCGTACAATACCTTGACAAGTAGGATTTGTTGGGATTCAGGATCTCTGTCGTACAATACCTTGACAGGTAGGTTTTGTTGGGATTCAGGATCTCTGTCGTACAATACCTTGACAAGTAGGATTTGTTGGGATTCAGGATCTCTGTTGTACAATACCTTGACAGGTAGGTTTAGTTGGGATTCAGGATCTCTGTTGTACAATACCTTGACAAGTAGGATTTGTTGGGATTCAGGATCTCTGTCGTACAATACCTTGACAGGTAGGATTTGTTGGGATTCAGGATCTCTGTTGTACAATACCTTGACAAGTAGGATTTGTTGGGATTCAGGATCTCTGTCGTACAATACCTTGACAAGCAGGATTTGTTGGGATTCAGGATCTCTGTTGTACAATACCTTGACAGGTAGGATTTGTTGGGATTCAGGATCTCTGTTGTACAATACCTTGACAAGTAGGATTTGTTGGGATTCAGGATCTCTGTTGTACAATACCTTGACAAGTAGGATTTGTTGGGATTCAGGATCTCTGTCGTACAATACCTTGACAGGTAGGATTTGTTGGGATTCAGGATCTCTGTCGTACAATACCTTGACAGGTAGGTTTTGTTGGGATTCAGGATCTCTGTTGTACAATACCTTGACAAGTAGATTTTGCAAACAAGTGTTTCATGTTCACTTTAAAGCCAGTATACATTTTTTTGTAAAAATGTATGTAAATAAATCCATACTTTAGAATAAAGAGATTTCGAAAATATTGAAAATTCATGCTAACTTTTGTTATCATATTGAAATGATTTCTGGTGAACAAAATTTCATATATAAAATAATAGTTAATAATTATACTGAAATTGTAACACCTCAGACAAAAATATTCTAACGGAAATCTGTGCTCATTTAATTAGGCTTTTGCAAATGACTGTTTCATGTTCAATTTAATTAGGCTTTTGCAGAAGGGGATGTTCCATCGAGCTCTTAAAGTGGTGAAGAAAAACAAGAAAGATGATAAAAAAGACAAAGAAGGAAAGAAAGAGGAGAAGGTAGGGGGAGATGTCAAGAAGGAAGAGACCAGAGCCAAGAAAGAGAAGAAACGGGAAAAAGAATCCAAAGAGAAACTGGAGAAAGAGTCTACTGATAAGGTTAGTCTCACTGAGCAATATATAATAGAATGCCAACTATAATTTGATCTAATACTGTAAAATATACAGACATGTCCAACTTGAAAACATTACATTGTGATTAATAACATGGTTCTTATTGTAGGAAGAAGGAACTCCGAAAGCCAAGAAAAGTAAAGAAGGCAAGAGGAAAATAAAACTAGAACCCACAGATGACCAGATCTTCAAAGATGGAAGTGATGTGAGTATTTTTGAGTGTACCTGTTGAGGAGGTTGTTTATCTTTGTGAATATTACTGGTTTATAAAGTTCATTGAGAAATAAACAATTATTTACTAATTGCATTTCAGATGTACAGTACTAACCTATACTTCCACCAGAGTTAATACATGCATTAACAAAAGGCTTACATCATCAGAAATCAACAAGAATTAAAAATTGTAGTCCTCTTCTTGCAGAGATAAATACATGAAATAGGGAAAATAATTTATGTCAATAAGGTTAAATCATTAATAATTTATGTTAATAAGCTTTAATCATGAATACTTTGTTGTTTTGATAGGCATATGTCTGGATTTACGACCCAATAAAACCGGTCTACTACGTCTATGGTTTGTTGTTGGGTGAGTACAAATAAAAATTAATCAAGTATAATTCAACAAAGTATATTTTAACCTTTTCATCATAATGGATATAGATTTATGTTTGTTTCATTTAAATTAAATGTTGTATAGAATATCCCTTAACTGTTAGCCCAGGTACCTGTTAACCCAGGTACCTTTTTTGTGTTTGTGTTGTAATGTATTTATACATAATGATCAAGAAATGTGAATGCAGGTCAGGCTTTAATATACCCAAGTAATGGTCCCCAGACGTTGGAAAAAGTGAAGAAAAATTGGATATACAATTTCTTACACCAGTCATCAGAGGGCAGCATTAATTCCCTTCTCATAGTGGTAGGAAGTACATTCACTGTTTAAAGTCTAGTGCTAACTTGTTTTCTAATTTTTCTGAGAGTACATGTACTTCTAACGAACTTAGCCCAAGTAAGTTTTAGATAATAAATTAGTCTTATTTTCAGTTTGATGTCCAGGATATTCTGCATCCACCCCTGATTGATATGAATTTTTATATAACTTTGATCTAGTTGTTGGAGCGATAGCAGTTTGTTTGTTTCCTCTTTGGCCACCTTGGATGAGAGGAGGTACTTATTATCTGAGTCTTGGAGGAGCAGGTGTAGTAGGAAGTGTCTTGGCACTGGCAATAGGTATGTTAATTAAATCAATAGATATGAATGGATATACAGTTCAAGTTGGATGGGGGAAGATAATGTGGTCGCATTGTTTAGAAACTTATGTTTGGCCTTGTCAATTGAAGTGGTCGTAATGTCATTGTTTTTATCCCACGTTGCAGTTCGTCTTATTGTCTTTGCTCTTCTGTGGGGTATTACTATGGGACGACTTCAACTCTGGATATTCCCAAATCTTCTTGCTGATGTTGGAATACTTGAATCATTTCAACCTACCTATCAATTCGATGTCAATAAACCAGACACTGAATCTTCCAAAACCAAGTCTTTGACAGATGAAGAAGAGAAGAAAGACAAAGGAGATAAAACAGATCAATGTGAGGAGGTACAAGAAGATGATCAAGATGATGAAGAGGAAGATGATGACGGAAGTCGGTCAAGCTCTAATCAAGAACATCAAGAAGAATTTGAATTCATTGAACAAGAAGAGGTTCCTGCTGTGTCTGAGGAGTCACAGTCATGAAACCTAGAATCTAGGAAATTAATCAATGTGCCCTTGCATATTAAATTTATTATTTTTTTCAAGTTTTATTAATTTTTTATGAACATGCACAACGTGAAGAAACTAATTGCATTTTCAAATGGAACAAAGTGAGAGTATGTATTATATATACACACTTTTCAGTCATATTACAAATTATATTGTATTTGCGTTAATACTCTCATCAAGTGGAAGCATCTGTGATGGAATGATCTCATTTGATGTATCACCACAATCTTTACATCAAATAACTTGTCAAGTAGTATTTTAATTGGTAAATATTTAAGAAATAGTGAATAATGTATCATGGCTTTAATTTTGATAATACATTTTGATTAACTAATTTAAAAGAACTTTGTGCAAAGCCAAGCAAAGGAAAAAGCTCTTAAAAAGTTGCTATAAAAAATAAAAGCAATGCTGGGATAATGAGAAAGCTTGTCAACATTATTTGAAAACAACGTTGACCTTTGAATTATGTAAATCTTGTAAAAAGTCAAAATATTTATGAGCACACAGTTGGCAGTTTGAGATGATGATACAACTGTGATCTTTTCTTATTAGAATCATTCAATTTATTATCAGCTTCCAATGGTTTATATTTCCAGAATCTTACCGAGATATCCAAACATTTCAGGTTTTTTAAAGCACCATCATCAAATACTCAACACATTTTATGATTATTTTATTTTGTTAATTTACCATATGCATGTAGCTTGATAATTTCATTGTCGAAGCTGTGTTTTTAGTGGTGTAATGTAGATTGTAATGATGGAAATGTAATTTGCTTTGGTTAGTTGTAGTATTTTCCCAGTGCATGTGTGTTGCAACACAGGAGATACAATCTCATCAGTATCTAGCACCTGTCTAATTTGTTGTCTTTTATAATTATGTAGCTTTACATACTTATTGCAAAAATTGCCATCTTGTTCTTACAAAAAACACAATGTGTAAGAAAAATCAAAGATGCCCCTAAAAATAAGAGATTGAATTGTACTTTATGAAGCCATATAATCAGCTGTGGTTCATATAATTTCAGCCATTGGTCACCTTTACTGAAATTCGATCCAATGTCATTAGTGTTGGTTACTGGTTTCATCCAAGGAGGAAAAGTCACTGTTTACGCTGTAAATGTACTTTATATTGTATTTGCTATGCTGTTTTTATTAGAGTAAACATTTGATTGAACATAAATGATAGTGTTAGCATACATGTATTTATTTTTGGAAATATTTTGTTTGGAACATAATCATATTTTCAAGGCAAAATGTAACATTGATTAATTTTTTTATCGGCCCTTTTCCGCTTTTTGAGTGTGTGGTGTGAGTTGGCACCCCGAAAACATTAGACCTTAAAATAAACATAAAATATAGATATTAAGAAGGTGATTAAACAAAAATATATGTAAACAAAGAGTTTGAATTGAAGCTTTCTTTATTTGGAGTGATCAATTGTTCAAACAAGATCCTTTCTCCTGAAAATGCGAGGCCGGGCGGGGGTGTGTTATGGGCTAGGGGCACCATGCAGTGATGCGCCTATAAATAACGGATTGATATTTTCCGACATTGATGCAACTGGACGTGAGAGGGAACATTGTAATGTACATACTACGTGGACTATCCTAATCATTTCATGAGCTTCAAATGTGTTTCAATAACCCACATCAACGCCAGTAAGTACACGGACCCGCGCATCAGCATTTTATTTATTTATTTTTATTTTTTAAATTTATTTAATTATTTATGCTTTTTGTTTGTTTCTTTTTGGGGGGGGGGGGGCGGCTAAGAATCGATGTCCAATTAATTGCAGCCAAAATCTAAAATCAAAAAAAGTTCGGAAACTCAAGTTTGACTGACGATTTCTCTCTTGTTACCAACTCATTTTCCTTGCATTTGGTATCATTGTAAAGCCCTGTTATTCCTCTTTACAATGATGTGCCATTTGTTATGATTACGCAATTGGGGGATGTGCAGCACAGCTGAATATGGGGGTGGGTGTAAAGTGAAATGTTGCAAAATGCGTTGCTATTGTCAAGTGTATTGACTCTTGCTGTTATAGGAGTTGTTTGGAAGATGGATGTCTTGAATGATTGTCTGCTTACTAACCAATATTTAACGGTTGTAGGCCATAAATGTGCGGGAAAAGTTCAGAAATCCAAATGGCCTGTCACAATAAATTGCCTCCGGGATAGCAACTCTGTTGTTAATGTGGTTGAGTTTCAAACAGAGTAAAAATAATTGTCATTTTCTGCACTCAAACACCCAGTAATTCTCTATCAGTAACAACAAATCTCTCTCACAGTACAATGAAACTCTCTATCACTAACAAAAGAAAAAACAAGACGTAAGGAAAGTCTTTTTTTCTGGTTTAATCATTGAACAGCTTCCTTCATTGAACAAACAATGTTAAGTAGTAGTATGTCAGATGGGCGTCCCGGACCACCTCTATAAAAATATCATTTAAAAAAAAAAATATCTTTAATAAAAAAATACTCGCAACGAAAAAGTAATTTTTTAATAAAAAACTCGCTAACGTACAATGTTATTTTCTCGCTAGAAAAATATTGTAAAAAAAGTAATTTTCATAAATATATTTATGAAAATTAAAAAATCTATAAAAGTGATTCCGGGACGCCCATCTGACATACTGCTTTTTGTTCATGCGATAATTTTGGTTTTTGTAAACCATAAAGTTCGTACAAAAAATCTTTACCTTGTTTTTTTAAAGTAGATTCTCCTAAAAATTTTCCCATTTCCTTTATGCTACTTAACCGTATTTGTTCACCGTTTTCTTTTATAAACCAAAGTACCGAGTTTGAATATCTAAATCTCTTATAGTCTTTTACAACGTTTGGTTTATTCAATTGTTTGTAAAATGCATCAACAACATCTTTTTCATGTATATAATAGCCCGCTCTATCAAACTGACCAGAAGGCGTTTCATCAACTCGCTCTTCTACATCATCTTCGTCATTGGTAATCATTTCATCATCAACGTTAAAATCTTCCATCGGAATATCACCTCCTTCCGCCATTTTATAATTGATTGTTATTTTTTATCATCCAAGTTATAATTAAAACACCGACCGCGGTCAAGGTTAACCATAAATGTTGCGCCGCGAGCATTATTAACGACGCTCGAAGCTGTACCAACTGCGTTTATCTACTCTATTATTACTGTTTTGCACGAGAATTAATCGACTAATGCGTTGTCGCGCAAAATCTTTCAATTCTCTCAATGTCCATTTCGATAAATATTTCGTTCTCTCCATCTTTACTATTAAACGAGATAATATATATTCGTTATCTCACTTTTTAAACTACGTTATCTCACTTTTAAAACTACGCTAAAGTACCAGCAGTAGTATGTCAGATGGGCGTCCCGGAATCACTTTTATAGATTTTTTAATTTTCATAAATATATTTATGAAAATTACTTTTTTTACAATATTTTTCTAGCGAGAAAATAACATTGTACGTTAGCGAGTTTTTTTATTAAAAAATTACTTTTTCGTTGCGAGTATTTTTTTATTAAAGATATATATTTTTTTAAATGATATTTTTATAGAGGTGGTCCGGGACGCCCATCTGACATACTACTTAAGTCAAGAGCCTCAGTAGCGGGTGGACGATCCGAATGCAGCCACAACAGCCTGGCACCTCCTCATACTGGTCACGAGCCGGGTCACACGTTGCA
Organism: Zoroaster sp. YZ-2022; assembly: GCA_029582265.1. Lineage (NCBI taxonomy): Eukaryota > Metazoa > Echinodermata > Asteroidea > Forcipulatida > Zoroasteridae > Zoroaster > Zoroaster sp. YZ-2022. The sequence continues at coordinate 16,563,852 of CM055836.1, forward strand.
GTGGGATGGCGTCCCATTCATCAATCAGGATCTGTATGACAATAGCAATGCATTTTGCAACATTTCACTTTACACCCACCCCCATATTCAGCTGTGCTGCACATCCCCCAATTGCGTAATCATAACAAATGGCACATCATTGTAAAGAGGAATAACAGGGCTTTCCAATGATACCATATGCAAGGAAAATGAGTTGGTAACAAGAGAGAAATCGTCAGTCAAACTTGAGTTTTCGAACTTTTTTTGAGGAGTTTAATTAAGAGAATGCTGCCACTTTTCCCACATAGGGGTATGAACGTTTGCCTACTATTTGTGCGGCCTCTCTTAGCCACATACCATACTTTTTTGTGTATGCGAATTTGGTCTGTTGCCAGTGACAACTTGTTCCTTAATTATGAAAATTCGACTCTTGTGACAACCACACTGATTTTGAATCCGACATATGCCCTTTTTTGCCTAATATGGACGACTTAATTAATTTAGTTGATCCTCCCATGGAGGAAGAAAAATTTTCCTTCCTCCATGATCCTCCATACTCACTCGGATTGCCACTGCAGCCCGATATCGATAGCCAAGCCGGCCGTAGCCAAAAAAGCTGATTAATTTGTATATTCTTTGTTGAAATAGCGCCCTCTGTTTAATAATAAACATTAGGGATGCTTATTATATATTGTGAACGTGTATTAAAATCTAAATCTTAAGAGATAACACTAACAGTTCATCAAATTCATGAATGCTTTCAGAATTTAACCTCAGTGATTTTGTTAAACCTATAATTATAATTATCGTCTTCAAGTGTTAAACTAGTTATTATTTTTTTTAGTTAACAAGCAAATGATGTAAATGACGCGAACTACACGTTTCATTTATGATATCCAGTATAGTGCAGCTGTGATTGCAATGCAACGTAAATTGACAAGAATGTGATGGTGAAAAACGAAGCAACTTCCATAACACGACATTCGTGTGAAGGTCAGTTGAACTTTCAGTGCATGTTCAATATAATCTGATGTTTAAAGAATTACATTTATGAAATTATGTGATCCAATGCCGTCTTTGTTCCTGCCCGCCAAGTTACTCACTGCCACACTGACCAGAACCGGGTGTACGGCAGGTACTGTTGTTAAGTGTTAAGTGTTAGTGTTACGCATGGAGGTAGAGTTAAAACCTCCATGCTAATACTAGTAGTGCCATGGAGGAAGGTTCCTTCCTCCATGGTAGTACTATGTACTACTAGTACTACTAGTAGTACAGTTACAACTTACATTGTCATGCCTTTACGTTAGCCTGTTGACAATACAAATTGTGAATTAATTATAGCCATGGTTATTACTTATATTAGCATAGAACTTTAGAAGGTTGCACGAGAATCCGTGTACTGTAGTGTAGGCAGCAGGGCATGCAGCAGGTTAATAAAATATGCTCACTTTCTGGTCGTCCATAGGCATATGTTTATATGTTAGGCAGATTCATGAAAATTTGAAGTTGCTTCATGGTTTTATTAAAAGTTTTAAATGTCGTATCACTGGATAGAGCAAAAAATTAGAAAGAAAATGAGGGGTCAATGGTCATGATAGCTTAACCCTATGCAAAATTACGAATTTTTGTTGATTTAAATATTTGGTCATTTTTAACATGCAGTTTCTTTTGAAAAGGTTGTGACCGAATTTGCCTGCAATGTATCCTTGTAAAGTGTCTATAGATATAGCATGTCCCCCTTTTCAACAACAAAAAAATCACATTGAATACCAAAATCCACCCGTGCGTGACACCCCTATTCAGCGAGTCAAATCGCTGATAGCGGTGTTTTTTATTTTAAATTTGCCGTCGGGTCATTTTGCGCAAGTTGCACTGTTTTTGCGCCAACGTTACAGTTGGCATCGACTGACCAATTAAGATAACCATGATGTGTAGTATCCAGTTATCGACACTAGAAGTGACTACAACATCCGTAGACTACCCTTTATAGTTTAATTATACCATGAAAGTTGGACAAGAAAATCATAAAAATTTACCGAAATTCGATTGCCTGTATTTCCATAACGAAAGGTTTCCCGTCGCTGATTTTTTTTATCGACTGCATAATTTAGTGCTGATAAATGGCGTCCAGGAAAACATTCAAGCCTCAGGCCTCATCAGCATAACCAGGCGCTAGCGATATTGCGCCTGTGCATTTTCACATGTACTATCGGGCGCGTCAACGAACTTTCGGAGGGTCACAACTTCGACAGAAAAAAAGGATATGAAAAATAGCGCCACCATCGGCGGTTTGCGTGAATCTGCCTATTTATGTGTAAAATCAAGGATTATTTGTCACCCACTAACTAATGTTAAAGACCATACAAAATGATAAATATTTTCAACCGTATTTTAAAAAGTAAGTAATTCTAAGTAGGAATCACCAAAAATAAGACTTTCATTATTTTTATTTAACCCTTCAAAAAACCTATGAAAATGTACTTCGCAACTACCGCGAACGACAGGCCCGGAACAAAAGCCGTTGGGGACACTTTCACTGAGCGTATTTTGATGACGTACATTTATGATGAACGCTACAACTGTTTCCTGCGGTACGTTTTGTACACAAAGCATATATTACATCGCGTACAGCTGCAAAAATAAGTTTACCAACTCCGACTTCCAAAAGTGTTTATGAAGAAGTTTCCAAAAGTAGTACTGACCAATTGTGTTGTTCATCATCGTCATTTGATGGAGATTATACTGATGCCAAAGTTTGTGATATAAGTGACATAGCATCGTATCAATTAAGCCTGGAATGGACGAAATCCAGGCGAAAATGGCGAAGCCGAAGGAAGATCTCGAGTCCGGCAGAAGCGCACATAATGGTACCTTATTTTTCTTGCTTTTTACAAACAAATATTCTAAGACTGTACATGTAGGTAGAGCACTCAAAAAATAAGCATACATTACCAGGGCTCTCAAAGTTTAGAGGAGTAGGAGGGTACAAGAAAGAAAGTAGGAGGGTGCAGACAAATGGGCAAAGCCCATTTGCCGAGCGCCGAAGGCGCTACATGTTCCGGGAAAGGCGGGATCCGGCGGCCCCTCCCCCGGAAAATTTTGAAAATAACTGCTCTGGAAAATAAAAATAACTGCTCTGGAAAATAAAAATAACTGCTCTGGAAAATAAAAATAACTGCTCTGGAAAATATAAATAACTGCTCTGGAAAATAAAAATAACTGCTCTGGAAAATAAAAATAACTGCTCTCGAAAATAAAATGACGATGGCACTAATGGGCTTTCGTAGGCATGTAATCGTTGTTGTACATAAAATAAGGCAAGGCCCGCGACCAAAACTTTGTTTCGTAAAGATCCCGAAAATAAAAATAACTGCTCTCGAAAATAAAAATAACTGCTCTCGAAAATATAAATAACTGCTCTGGAAAATAAAAATAATTGCTCTCGAAAATTTTAAATAATTGCTCTCAAAAATATAAATAACTGCTCTGGAAAATATAAATAACTGCTCTGGAAAATATAAATAACTGTTCTCGAAAATAAAAATAACTGCTCTGGAAAATATAAATAACTGCTCTGGAAAATAAAAATAACTGCTCTGGAAAATATAAATAACTGCTCCGGAAAATAAAAATAAGTGTGTAAGTCGTATTTTTTTCAAGTTTTACCAGTTTGGCAGTGTACACAGTATGTTGCAGACAAGCTGTTCGTGCACTGTTACCCCTACTAAGAGCAACCCATGAATGTCCAGTATTTGATTTGTTGAATTTTGTTATCAGGAAAGTTAATCTCACTGCAAAATGTGTCCAAATTGTTCTTGTTTTGTGCCGATAAAAAATAATCCTTTGGGCAATTCCACCGTGACTGACATTACGGTTTTTACTAAATTTGAATGTAAAATCAGCTCTGATGTCTGAACAATTACAGCCAGCTGAACCATGTTTGGCATGGGGGGTACTAGGACCTGAATACACAATACAGTATTGAAACTTTGAAATTTCATGTTCAGCTTTTCCGACTAGGGGGGTTGTTTAATGCCGTGACTGACATTACAAAAAGCGACGCAACCAAAAAATGTCAAACATGTTTTTAAAATTTCTCTTCAAGTTAAAAGTACTGCAGATCTAAAACCATATGAACATTATAGCTAAAAGGGTAAGTAACGCATGTACTACATTATGTAGTAAGATGGGAAAAACTCTTCATGAATTTTTCAACAAATATGCAAATTCACCTCCGTGACTGACATTACCGTGACTGACATTACGCATTAGATTCATAACACCTGTTAACAGTAACAACAATTTAACACTAAAACGATAAATTTTCTGTCAACAAGAGAAGTATCAATTAACTGTTTATGCTCTTTTTAAAGGAATAATTATAATTTTAAGATGTTTAAAGGTTGGAACATGCATTAAATGTCATGAAATGTATAAAATACAAGCTGAATTCGGGAGGCAGTTTTCATTGAAGAAAATGGATAGGAAGAGATACATGTAGGTGCTCCCCTTTTTAATGGGGTGTCGTGGCCGAGCGGTCTAGCTTACCGGATTCAAGTTCTGGTGTTAGCAACATAATGTGGGTTCGAATCACGGCCGTGACACTTGTGTCCTTGAGCAAGACACTTAATCATAATTGCTTCTCTCCACCCAGGGGTTAAATGGGTACCTGTGAAGGCAGAGTTGGTTTGCTCTATATGCGCTAGAAATGGCAGCAATTGAGCTGTATACTCCCCAGGGAGCTGAGATGGTTTCAGGAATGATTTATGAACCTTATGAGCCTTATGAGCAGGGATAATAATATAATGCGCCTTGAGCACCACTTAGTTGGTGGATACGTGCGCTATATAAATCCACACATTATTATTATTATTATTATTATAAAATAGTCTTTGTCAGTAAAATAACAGATGTGTTATTTTTCACATGCATGAAAGAATTGAGAGAAGACAGACATGTAAAACTGCTATTTCAAAATTTTCAAGCATTGTTGTAACTTGTATTTGGATATATGTGCTACAAATACATGCCTACATTTGTTTACACATACTCTCCCATCCTAGCCGGTGAGCAATATTCAACGTGGTCAGGTATAAGATTCTAGTTTTGTTTTTTTGTTTTTTTAATTTGCAGTACACCATGCGGTATCTACTATCGCTGAGAACAATTTATACATGTAGTTCAGGAACCGATCTACATATGTATAAAATGTACTTAGCGACGGTCTAAGTAGAGGCCACATGATGTACAGCAAACAGAACACCAACATTGTCAGATTGTGGTCAGGTTCCAAGAAATTATGTTACCACATTGTTAAATCTACACATAATTTAGGGTTAAACCACCCCCCCCCCCCCCAAACACACACCACTTTGTAAATCTACAGATTGGTGTAGTAGCAGATTAGTTTACATTTCTTTAAGTTTTTACTGTACTAAATAATACATGTACAAGTAAAATACTGCACAAAACAGTCTCGTCCTTCCCATCAAACCACCACTCTGTATCCATTGAGTCGATCTACAGTGTATGTAGAAGATATTTTAAACACGGGAGAGATGTTATAGTTTGTGTGTTTAAGTTGATTCGTGATGGGTTGACAACATTACACTTATCTGTACTTTGTTGTTCTTAACAAAGTCGACCCATACGTCAAAATGTCACAACTGTGACATTTTGGGGCATACACTTTCTTATCTAAAGATTAATGGCATACCCCAAGGCTCTTCAGAGAGATGAGGTAAACTGAAGCAGCCACCTGCTTTGTTTCATTGCAAGGTTGACTTGAAATAAAAAACTCCATATGTTATTCACTTACATGTACCTGTATAAGATGGATGATGGTGTATTAAAAATACAAATTATTCGCGGGGGGGCGGGGGCGGCAAGGGCGGCAAGGGGGCAAGGGGGAACATGCCCCCAGTTATTTTTTTCCCCGATGGTAAGTCAATGCTTTTTCAGCAGTACAAAATTACATTAAAGATTAATGTTTTCCCCCTTAAATTTAAGCTTGCCCCCTCTTGCCCCACCCCCCCCCCCAGTTTAACAGGTCTGGTGCCGCCGCTGATTATGATGGATCCAAGAGCATTGTTTCAGGATTATATGAGCTTCATTAAGTTGAATTGTGGGTAATAGACAAGTTGTCAATCCATCAACTGTTGAAAATTTCTTCCATTGACTTATGTAATAACGTGACTGACATTACAATATCGTGATCTATGACTGACTTTACGTGTGACTGACATTACACTTTTGTTCAATTGACCAAATCTTTAAATAACAATTATTTGTCCACTTGATAACATTATTGCCCAACCCAGACCCCATACTAAGAAAATAATAAAGGGCAGATTTTAATTACTATCCTGTATGCTTTTATGGGAAAAATCATCGTTTTTTGTGACTGACATTACACTAAGCCTAAGCGTTATTTTGACGGCACATCCTGGGTACCTAACATTAATTTCATATAAATAAAAGTTATTTTCCTAAAAATAGACACTGAGAGTTGTTATTTTAACACAAAAATAAATTAAATATCATTTAAATGAAAATTATCTAAAGAAATAAGTTTTGTGTTCTTATCTACGATTAGTGGCATAAACATAGTGTCGACTTCAGAGTGCTGTAACTCACAAAATAATTGGTCTAGAACAATTTTTTTTCATTTCTAGAAACTTCAGAATATACCCTATTAATTTTGCAAAAGATATTTGAGAAAAAAGCATTTTGAAATTTTGACCCTCATGTCGCACTTGCGTGGAATTGCCCCTTTGGTGATTTTGCCGGTGCTGTCAACCAGACTAATAGGTTGACAATGACCCGACCCCGCCGTGCACGGACGAACACACAATAACCGTCAAGGGGAATCCCATGTATGCATGTACATGTACGGCCACGGACAACGCGGCGGCAGCCAGACGGTTGTTAAGACGGCTCCTTTCGAGCTCCCGTAAAAGTATGTCATAAAAACAGGAAAAATGTTTGCTGCCGCCACAGGCTGCAAATGTCCAACAGACGTCGCGGATTTCAACCGCTGGAATTTTGCCTGAAAATCCAGATTTTTTCAGCAATTTCTGATTTATTTTAATGTTTTTTGGAATAGCATATAAATAACTAAATACATACTGAACAATTTTGAGTAAAAAAATCAAGGCACTTTGTATGGACTTTAATCCAGCTACCCAATGTGAATATGGTCATAAGACATTTCGACCCTCGTGACAACTCGACCCTCGTGAAAACTCGACCCTCGTGAAAACTCGACCCTCGTGAAAACTTGACCCTCGTGAAAACTCGACCTCGAACCTTGTGACAACACTTTTTTGCACTCACTGTGGGAAGGATTGATTTTTATCAGTAAATAATGTCACAGTCATTTAGGCACTAATGTTAACGTTAAACCAAGCTTATGACATGATTATATTAATTTTTCGAAGAATTTGTTTTCCTTTCTATAATGAAATCACATCAAGGATGTTCCGATTCAGGAAACTATCAGTAAAACACGTTCTGTAATAATTTTTAAATAATTTTAAATCTATAATTTTATCTCGCATTCGTATCGCATGGTCCTCAGTGGGGAGAAAATCCGTCACCGCATGGGTATGAACACGTTTTAAACATGTGTAAGGCCTAATTTTATACTTTTGCCTATTATTGTCTTTGATTTTATAGGTCTTTTTATGTTTTATTATTTGAATGGCATTCAATGATATTTATATTTTTATACATTTTTGGACCCTTCTTTTTTATTGAACATAGTTAAATATATTTGAAATCTTTTCCCATTTTTTTTTTTATGAATCATATTTTGACGACAGGCAAGAGTGGGCAATTGTGCGTTGACATTCCGTGATGACACCTACCTGTCGCTCACCTGCAAACGTTAAAGTTAAACTTCATAAAGTCATAAAAACTAATTTCGCTGCACATGTATTACGGGGGAAATGATTGAATTTGTGCTAGAATTTGAGCCATACTTGGTGCTAGAATAAGGCTAGTGTTTATTCTTAGCAACAATAAATTGGGTCGAGTTGTCCATGTCGAGTTGTCACAGGAGGTTGAGTTGTCACAAGGGTCACAAGACTATCTCTTGATATGTCTTTATTTGGTATCATTTCAGTTGACCAGTGTTCCTCTCACAAGCAAACAACAACCTCTCTTGATATGAGGTTAGTGAATCCACGTCTCTTCTCCCGCCTCCCAGTTGTCATCTTCATCCTTGTGGTGTCCAACTTCCTGACATATCACTTGGTGTGTGTTGATAAAAGAGAAGGTGGGACCATTACACTGAGGAACAAGGCGGAACAACGGAGTCAGGAGATTGAAAGTGAATCTTTGCAACGACCCAGCCTTGGTCATAACCTTAGATTTCATCAAGTAAGCAAACATATAGCACTTTCTCCCTACAAAGAACAAATTTAAATTAAACATGCTCTTTGCTAAAGTGAAGTATTTTGGAGGATTGAGGTTATTATGCATACTTGCTTTCCCATGGTAATGTATATGTACATCTATGTTTGTTGTAGTGATTGCAAGGTCAGTGATTGGGTCAGTGGACACTGCTTATTGCTCCATGCATGCAGGCAGGGTCCCTGGCTGTGTACATAATCTGTGATACATGTATGTATCACAGATTAGAAACACATGTGTGCATACATGTCATGTGCTTACTTTACTGCTGAAGGATTTTAGAGGATTCAGGCTATGTGTAAGCAAATGGGACTAAGGAGTTAGGGTTAACCAATATCCATCAGTGATTGGCAAACGTTGTTTACACTTTACGTGTAGTACAAAACTATACCCTTGTTTTAATGGTGCACATGATAACTAGTGGTTAATTTTATTGGTTTGAGTGGCATACATGTAAGTAATGAACACCATATCTGTAATTGTTAATAGAACTCTTTTTTGTATGAGTATGCTAAATTCTCTTTGAATCAAGTTATACTTTGAACAACAACCTGTAAAATTTTCAGCTTGTTAAATGTATCATGTTGTGTTGTTAATAAGAAAATAGTGATGATGCATTCAGATTGATTGTAATGTGGAATGTAGGAAAGTGTATTCTTTCCTTTTCACATAATTGTATTAAATACATCACCCCTGACAACAATTATTTTGATGGAAGGTTCACACCATAATCAGCTTAACAAGAAAGTTTTACTTAAAGATTTACTACTTTACCTTTAACCAGTTCGCGTCGGAGGCCGTGTATACAAGCAATTTTTTTTGCACCACGGATTGGAGAGCGTCTAAACACGCCGTAGGAAACTCCGATATATTTCTATGCATGCTCGGTTGAGCCACGCGTGTACGGTGACATGCTCGGAAGACGTGGCCACGAGCTATGGAAGCTTCCATTAACATGTGTGTGGGAAAAAGAAACCTGCACAGGGGCCCAGAAAAACTTTTTTATTCCCGACTCGAACTGGTTAAACAAATCTAACACGTAAAACAGTTATTAAATAGCTTGTGTGTTTGTTATCATAGACAAATGAAGAGAAGCCCCTTCATCAGTCTAACAACCTTGCAAAAGGAGACTTACACTCCTCGGGAATTCGCTATCAAGAGATCGAGTGTCTTATTAATGGAGACTATACCATACAAGGACGACGTGAAGGACAAGAAATCTATCTGCCTTTCACCTTCGTGGAAAAGTACTTTGAAGTTTATGGCAAGATTGCTGAATATGATGGGTAAGTGAATAAAGTGGTCATTTTATTGGTTAGTTGACTAAGTGAATAAAGCGGTCAGTTGATTGGTTAGTATCAAGGTTGCTGAATAGTCATAACAAATTTATTACTCCTTTAATAATAATGATGAGCATTATTAGTATATTGTAGAATGGTTGTGTATGAGAGGTGCCTTCAGTAAGGGGTACCTGTAATGGTTGTTTATGAGAGGTGCCTTCAGTAATGGGTACAGGTCTGTAGACACAACCTTTCAGTATGAATGGGAATTAACAAATGAGAATTAGTGCTTTGATCATTGTCTTGCTTCCAGAGAATCTGAAAAAGTTGGCCACAGCTTGATAAGTCTTTTAGGTTAATTTTTAATGTACTTTGTTTTCTTTAACACTAAGCGTCATATATCTTGTATGAGTTCTTGTTGTTAATGAATACTTCATGCTTGGTTTTTTTTCTTCAGATATGATCGCTTTGAGTGGCAGCATAGTGTAGCACGTGTTTATCAGCAAGTACCATATAAACCATCTGCTGAATTCATGTCCTTTGGTCACTACAATGTTGAACCTAGAGACAGAGTGAAAATGATCAGTGGTGTTCATGGTAGGTTAATATCATAACAATATTGTTAGGTTAAAGTAATATATCTAAAAGCTCATACCACGTACTATATCATACTCTACCAGAAGAAGCCAACTCTTAGCTGTTATTCAAACTCTAAACCCAAGTTATACCCTCATCCACACTCTTATTAAAACATGTATAAATACAACATGATATACATGTACATGTATAAATACAACATCATAAATACAACATCAAGAGTGAACCGAATGGAGGTACATAAATCATTAAAGGAAAAAATAGCTGTTGTGCTAGTGTTTTTGTGTTTGAAACTGATTTTGATATTTTCTTGATAGGGGTACCTGTTTCTATTCAGTGGGATTCTCAAGGTTATTTCTATGCTATTCAAGTTTGCCAGTTTGGATTAAGTCATTACACCAAGAATTTGACACAGAGAGAACCAAAAGTTAAGGTATATGAGGATGCAGAAACGGAAGATCTAGAGAAATGGAGTCTTGCTGATCGTATGAGTAGAATATCAACAGTTAAAGATGAATCATCTGGTTCTTATGTCATTGAATTCCAGACTACAGGTATGTTGTATAACACTATGAAAGGCATCAGAATGGGATCCATGGAATGAATACAATGGCAGATTGGTGGTAGAAGGAGAGGGCAGAATGGGCCTGTACAATAACTGCATAAGTGGGGTATGATAGGTTACCAGATAGGGTCCATGGAATAACTGAAATGACAGATCGGTCGTGCGTGCGTGCGTGCGTGCGTGCGTATGTGCGTGCGTGCGTGCGTGCGTGCGTGCGTGCGTGCGTGCGTGCGTGCGTGCGTGCGTGCGTGCGGGGTGAGAGGGGTCAGGGGTGAAGTGTTGAAGAGACTGAATGCTACCAGTACGGTGAGAGGGATCTAGTGTTGAACATTTTATTATATGCAATGTTCATGTAGGGATGGTCAAACAGAAAAGAAACTCTTTTCTTGAGTGATGTATTTAAACTTGACCGCAAACCGTACTCCTCCTGTATTAAGACTCATTTTGTGGTGAAACGTCACATATGTAGTTTCAGGAGGACTTTCAGCAATTTCAAAAATAATTGTATTGATGAATTCCTTGTTGTTATTCCTAATAGATACTTTATCACCAGGGCAAGGAGCTACTCTACCTCTTAACAGTAGGCGAACATTTGTTATCTCCTTTGATTTAATTCTGATGGGAAATTCAACTGTAACCGTCACAGTTCAGGATGAGAAAGACAAGATGCATAGCATTCATTATGTTGCCATGGAAGATAAAGTAATACACAAAGGTAGTCACATCTATTATGGGATAGGATTTTGTCAGCAATGGCGTAGAATTACAAGAGACTTATCAGTTGACTATCAAAAAGGCCTTGGACAAACCAACAAGAAGTATGTGACAAATATTCAGACAGGTCTTTCTAGAGTAAATAAGTTTACAGTTCATGGACACGGAAGAATTGATAATATCACTTTATCATCAACTAGTCACATGGCTCAATTTTTTGATGCAGCTAATTGGTTGCTAAAGAACCAAGATAGCAACGGAGGATGGCCTGTGATGGTGGATCGATTACTTTCTCCAGGATTTCAGGTTTTGTCTCCTGGTTGGTATTCAGCTATGGCACAGGGCCAGGCTATATCTACACTCATCAGAGCTTATGTAAGAACCAAAGAAAGGAAGTACTTAGATGCTTGCATTAAAGCAACTAAACTGTATAAGATTCCATCATCAGAAGGTGGTGTTAAAGCTGTACTCTTTGATCAGTACACATGGTATGAAGAATATCCAACAACTCCTAGCTCTTATGTCTTAAATGGTTTCATATATAGTTTAATTGGTTTGTATGATCTTATGAAGATTGCATCACCTGAGGAAGGACGTGATGCACTTCAGCTTTATGAAGATGGTATGCGATCATTAAGAAAATTCCTCTTATTATTTGATGGAGGGACTGGTACTATTTATGATTTACGTCATGTTACCTTAGGAAAAGCACCAAATCTTGCACGATGGGATTATCATGCAACTCATATTGCTCAGTTACAGTTATTAGCATCCATAGATCCAGATCCTGTATTTAAGACAACATTAGAACGCTGGCTAGGGTATACTAAAGGCATCCGCGCAAAACACAATTAATTCAGGTGGGTATCTGCAGATAACTTGTATATACTCTTAGATTTTTGTCTTTGGATAATTGAAAGTTGAAACAATTGAAGGTAATATTTAGGATTTGGCCAAATGTTTTTTTACATTTACAATTACATGTACGTGATATTCATTTACAAGTACATTATCTATGATTATGTAAGAGTTGTAAATACACTAGTGTCTGTACATGATGCACATATATACAGCAATACATACAGTATGTCTTGTAAATACACTCGACATACATGTACATGTCTCTTCATGATATACATGTATACAGGTACATGTACATTGTCTATATCTTGTAAATACACTGCACATGTCTGTTTACGATATACATGTTGTACATGTATACACGTACGTGTACATGTACATATGTACATGTCTTGTAAATACACTGTACATGTTTATTCATTATGTGCATGTACTGTGTGTACATACCTTAATTTCTGTTGAGCTACACTTTTATTAAACTGGACTTGAAGTTGTAGATGAAATGTTTACAAATTTAAGGTTGTAACATGCACATGTATATGAAGTATTTCCCATTGGTCTCCCTTGTTCACATGGACAATTTGCATTTTTCTAAGTGCTTTTCAATCAAGAAAAACCTCAAATGATGAATATCACCTTACTGACATCTCTATAATGAAATAATAGCAGTAGGTGACTCTATAAAATGTTTTTACTCATATTGTGGATGCATGAAATACCTGCAAATCCATTAAGATCACTTAATATCACAGTTGATAACCTTGTACATGTTTGCACCAGCCTGCATATAACATTCATTGTACACTTTTACATTCATGTAGGTCGGAAAGATTTTAAAACAACATGATTTGGATAAATCACACATGTACATTTACTTTGTGGTTTTAAACCCTGCTCTATTCTCATTTATAGCAAAGTTTTATTACAAGACAAATGGTTTCATGTACACATAACTGGTTTGTACATGTACATGTACATGTACATGTACATGTACATGTACTAAATTGTTTTAGTTGATCCATTTGTACATTAAATGTAGATTGTAGGAATATATTAAATCCATGGATAGTTATTGTGAATGATGTACATTATGTAATTTGGGTTCATATACAGGGTATTTAATATTTACAAATTTAACATCAGTGAAATAACATTATAAATTTCATGAGTACTTAATCAAGTTCATTGGCGGATCGAGGGGGGGGGGCTAAGGGGGCTGTAGCCCTCCTAAAATTGTTAAAATAGAGGAGGGGAGAACGCACTTCCATTCCCACAGTGTGCGGGATAAACATAAGGAGGTGACCTACTTAGTACTGTACTAACCGTTGCACATAGGAAGTGGCGGCACCCTTTGTAGTACTGAAAAATAATTGTTTTTGATTCTCAGCCCCCCTAAAAATGTTCTGGATCCGCCCATGAAGTTATCACTATTAGTTCTATAATGTTGCATGTGAACCTCTGTATTTGAATGATAATTTATTATTTTATAAGTACTGTTTATTATAAGTACTGTTATTTGTTTTTGATATACAAAATCCTTTAAATAACTTCAGTTTATTAGTCAGTACTCTAATACAGTATGTTGCTTGATTGACAATTCAGATACATGTACATTGTACACATCATATGCACACAGTCCTATTGTAATTCATCAAAGATAAACATCAGTGTTTAATGTACATAACCTCTTTTAAGCTCATGTAAATCTTAGACGGTTTAAAGGACAAATTATTGAGTAGTTACTGAAATTGTAACGTGGAATATTTGATTTCTCTGCAAGTTAAAATATACAGCAATCAGATTGTTTGAAATCAGGTCAGATTAAGTTAACATAGTACTGAATTAAGCCTTATTGATTTTAAATACAACAGTGGTATGCATTAATTCATTTCTTTGTAATATCTTGAATTCTGTACTGAAGCATAATTTACATAATATCAGATGTCTGTTACCTGGATAAATGACTTCTGGTAATTGAACAATAAAACCCATAAGTTCACTCTCGTGTACAATCCGTAAAATAAAATGATAGCATAAAATTACTCAATTTTGTCAAGAGAACTTTGGAAATGTAATGTTTGTAAATGCAAGAAAATTATCATCCGTCCGTGTGTATATATATATATATATATATATATATATATATATATATATATATATATATATATATATATATATATATATATATATATATATATATATATAAATTAAATCAAATCGGGAGGGTGGCCTTAGCTTTCGATGCAATCCGGACCTTCCATGGTAATTTGCTATTCGAAAACGAGACTAACAAATTGGGGAATAGGCTATGAAATTATAATAAGTCTTTCAAAGTGTACGTTAAAAAAGCCTCAATTCAAATGTATTTGTGGAAAAATGATTGAAAATACAAATGTAATATTCATAATGAAAGTCAGACTAAATGAAGGTCGGGGAGCTTCATAACAAATAAGATTACTCCGATTTGCAAATTCCAAATCTAATAGAAATCTCAGCCTTAATGCACACTGTGGCCATTGGAAGACTTGTATACATGTAATGTAGTTCATGTTGATTGTCAATTATTTTCCGGTTGTGTGCAACCTTACATTACAGATTTGAAGAATTAATATAATTGAAGGGAATCTACATTGAAGTCACATGAAAGAACCTGCCGTCGTCGGTACTTGGATGATGAGATTTTTGTTAACAAGAAAATTGTGACATAAAGCATTGGTGATTATCTACGCTCGACCTACTTTATTAGACAGTCTAATTTTGAAATCAAATAATTAAAAACATGTCAATTGTGTAGTTGCTATCATACGGAAGCCCATTGGTGCCACGGTGCGTTTCTCTTTCAAGTGGGAGTGTTTCTCTTTCACAGCAGTGCGTTTCTCATTCAAGTGGGAGTGTTTCTCTTTCACAGCGGTGCGTTTCTCATTCAAGTTGGGGCGATTCTCTTTCAAGTGGGAGTGTTTCTCTTTCACCTGGTTGCCGCCCCTTAAATAACTGGCGGCCGCCACTTAGTTAACTGGCGGCCGCCGCCATAACTGGCGGCCGCCGCCACTAACTGGTGGCCGCCAGTTATTAACTGGTGGCCGCCAGTTAACAAAGTGGCGGCCGCCAGTTAACAAAGTGGCGGCCGCCAGTTATTAAGTGCTGGCCGCCAGTTAACTAAGTGGCGGCAGCCAGTTATTAAGTGTCGGCCGCCACATAACTATGTGGCGGCCGCCAGATGAAAGAGAAATACACGTGAAAGAGAAATGCACCGCTGTGAAAGAGAAACACTCGCACTTGAATGAGAAACGCACCGCTGTGAATGAGAAACACTCGCACTTGAATGGGAAACGCATTGCTGTGAAAGAGAAACACTCCCACTTGAAAGAGAAACGCACCGTGGCACCAATGGGCTTCCGTACTATCACGTCTCAGTCCCATATATACCACGGATTGGAACGCAAATTGACGTCAGACCTTGCCCACTGTCAGTTGTTTGTGTACTGTTTTTGCTATTAAAGAACATCACCAATTTGTTTAATCTTTACGGTAAGTGTTATCATACATCATGTCAATGTAGTTTTATTATGGTAATACCCTGTATAAGGTATCTGAGTTTTACAACTCATAAACATGAGATTTTAGATTTTGTTTTAAAATTAATTTGACAATAATTAGAATTAAATAATGTACATATATTGTGAATAATTTGTATTGAAAATAGTATTAACAACTATTTTAATCTTAGTACTATATACCATGTCAGTGGTAGCCCATACAATGTGAATGATAGCCTATATACTAGATACCATGTCAATGATAGCCCATATACTAGATACCATGTCAGTGGTAGCTCATATACTAGATACCATGTCAGTGGTAGCTCATATACTACATGTATATACAATGTCAATGATAGCCCATATACTAGATACCATGTCAGTGGTAGCTCATATACTACATGTATATACAATGTCAATGATAGCCCATATACTAGATACCATGTCAGTGGTAGCTCATATACTAGATACCATGTCAGTGGTAGCTCATATACTAGATTAGTGAGTAGATACCATGTCAGTGGTAGCTCATATACTATATACAATGTCAATGATAGCCCATATACTATATACAATGTCAATGATCGCCCATATACTAGATACCATGTCAGTGGTAGCTCATATACTACATGTATATACAATGTCAATGATAGCCCATATACTAGATACCATGTCAATGATAGCCCATATACTAGATACCATGTCAGTGGTAGCTCATATACTAGATACCATGTCAGTGGTAGCTCATATACTACATGTATATACAATGTCAATGATAGCCCATATACTAGATACCATGTCAGTGGTAGCCCATATACTAGATACCATGTCAGTGGTAGCTCATATAGTTCAAGTTAAACCAAAAATACTGCATAAACTTCTAGATGGGTTGTCTAAGGGGAGTGTATTTGTCAAGTGGATTGCAATACAATTCCTGACCTCTTTTTGCTAAATTATGTGTGCTAGAATATTTCCCAAAATTTAACGTTAGTTCTTACTGGTCCCGTTTATTCAAAGTTACACACCCACCTTGTATAGTCAAAATTGGGAGATATTGGGCATTATTGATTGAGGTCACTGAACAACTACCCCCCTCCCCCCTCCCCCTCCCCGGGTAAAATTATTTCGTCATGGGCCTGATCAAGACCACACTATCTTTACTACACAGTGAACATTATAGAAAAGGACGGTATTCTCACAGCCATTACAGAAAAACAACATTGTCATGTGCTTTTTTGTTTAATATCTTTTACATAGATTTTCCAGTAAAACGGCTTGTTTGATGACCTAAGCTGGGTGCCCAATATCGCACAATCACGCCTAACAAAGACATTGTGTACAACATAAATTGTTTAAAAGCCTGCACGGAGACGCAACCCATACATATTTATTTAATGCATAAATGTGAGGTTATTGTGATTTTATTTATTTATCTGATTTATGTACACAGGGTGCTTTTGTATGGATCGATTGTATTATTTTGTTCAGTATTATTGTCTATTTTGTAGTGGTTTTCATTTAATGTTTCATGAAGCTGTTAATATATCAATTTATTGACATTTTTTATGTTAACATTTTAATCCGAGGATGTTAGGCCAAACAAAAAAGTCTCTGGTTTCTGGCCTCTCTTAGCCACCATACTTTGTGTATGGAAATTTGGTCTGGTTCCAATAAACGCGTACACATGTATCACGTATTTCACTGGTTGGCAATAAAAAAAAATTATTAATTAATAAATAAAATAAAAAAATAAATTAAAGAAGAAAAAAAGAAAAAAGAAAAAGAAAAAAAAACGCACCGATTTAGAAGCCGACCTATGACCAGTATTTTTGGTTGGCCTTATGGTACAAGATTACGTCTTGGTACAAGTAGTTATTTTTGGGTAAAATGTAATTACTATATGTATTGGTATTGAGACTTAATTATTACTTAGAGTTCCGCTTTTATTAACAAAATGCTGGATACGCCATTAAATATGAGCCAGATTTATTGTTCACACTGGAAATAACCCGTCCGTTCGTCATTACGAAAATATTGATATTAGTTAAAATTAACTTGTATCAAAATAAGTTATATTTGGTGACAGGGCTTATTAGCTGTTAAAACGTAACATTTAAAGTAGGGCCTATCTCCACTTAACATATTATGTACATTTTGTCAATGAGTTAACACGATGAATTAAAATGCATATTTCAAGTCTAAAGTACTATTTTGTATTAATCCCAAAAATTAAAGTCATATTTTATAGAAACGTGGATACATGTTCCTAACAATATTTTGTCGGTGTTCTGTAGTTAAAATCTCATGGCAGTACCCCAGTTGTCCCCTACCCTGCCATAATAGTCGACAAAAGTAGTGTTGGGGTTATTTTGTACTGAACATTTTGAATTAAATTTAAACAAAACTATATATAAATACAACATTATGGTATAGGGGAGGCTTATAAGAAGCCAGGAAATTACGGGCGTTGATCGGTGCATGTTTAATCTCAACCCTCGCCTCCACAACCCCACCCCACCCCACCCCACCCCACCCCACCCCACCCCACACCACCCCACGCCACCCAGCACTCGCACTTTATTAGTTTGTCCATCAAATAGCCAAACCATCAAAAAGAGCTTAGAAGGTACCGCCTAGTGCTAAATATTAAATTCTCAGGACCCAAAGGCTGGCCCGGCCCATGCCTCGGCTTACTGCCCCAAGAGCAATCGATGCTCGTGTAAGATGCCGCCGTAAGAAATGATGTTTCATTTTCGTTTTATTTTTATTAGGCCTCTTATGTGTATGTATTGCATAGGAGTTATAACAGTAATCTCTATATAGTAAATTAATTTCGATATACATAACCATGTTTCTCATGATGTTTTCTCATTGTTTACCCTTCGGACGGCAACATTATATTATGTATTATTTGATATAACAATTAGTCTTCAGAAATAACTTATATTCGATATAACAATTAGCCTAAAGAATTAACTTATATTCGATGTAACAATTAGCCTAATGAAATAACTTATATTCGATATAACAATTAGCCTAATGAAATAACTTATATTCGATGTAACAATTAGCCAAATGAAATAACTTCAGACGAACCACTTAAAAAAAATAGTATTTCGTTTATTTCATTATAAAGAATGTTTTTGTGTACGGAAAATACTACAATGTACTTTAATTGAAATAATATTCCAACTGCTTAAAACCTATTTTCCTTAGTCAGACAAACAATCAAAAAACTGATAGGACTTTTATTAGAGATGTTTCTGACAATATCCGGGAAGCCAACATTTCCGACTCGCACAGCATCGGCCTAATATTTCCGACTTAAGATATACTAGTCCAACACATTGTCAGTAGTTCACATGATCAGCCCATCTACATGTGTGGTTCGGGAAAAAAGATGGATGGTTCTGTTTTAGTAAGATAATTCAACCCAACTACTAAAGGTAAATAGCCCTTTAAAAGAAAAATGTGATTCCCTATAGGATGAAATTCCACAGTTTAGTTTTCTATTAGTTTATTATTTTTTTATATGTTTATTTAAAAGAAGAGAAATGAAATTAACATACATTGTACGTTTGAGAATTTGAAAATGAACATAAACCATAAAAATCATGCCAACAAGTAAAGAAACCACACTGCAGCATTGATGTGGCAATAAGTGTTAACATTTTATTTAATTTGATTAAATTTGTCACCGCAATTAATTTGATTGTAACTGTGTTTTTTTCGTAAAGTCGGAAATTTTGCTTTTCTGTGCCCCCTGGAAAAATTCTTACTAACGCCACTGAGTGGCATGATGCCATTGCCGAGGTTATTATCATCAGGGAGTCCACTGGAGTACAAGTAGCTTCAGAACTAATTACTACTCAATTGAGATTCCACATGGTGTCACCGCAATTAGTCTTACTTAAGTAGTTACATAATCTTCTTTCAAGCCTGGGTGTTTCCTCCCCAAGCGGATTGGGCCATTATAAAAGCTATTGAGAAATGACCATTGACAGCCTAGAGAAACGTAAATTATGTACGGCTGGGAAATGAGGTCGATTTGTGGTGGGCGCGTTCTAAGGTGTGTATGAGAGATGGCTGCGGCTGAGAAGGGATTTGAAGGAGTCTGCTGATTCAGCTTGAACAACGTTTTCTTCCAGGTAATTCCAGTCAATTATTGTTCTGTTGATGAATGAGTACTTGAATTGGTTAGTGTTGCACCGTGGAACAGTATAGCACTTGGTGTTATTTGCTATTAAACTTTCGATTAGGGGAGTTGATAATGAATTGAAGGGTGAACTAGGTCGAATACGCCTGCTTGGTTTTTTGGGTGTAAAGTTGGGAGGAGGTTGTATCTTCATACAACCACCGCATTTTGTGAGCTGCGGTGTAAGGGCTCCCCGAATAATGTATTTATTGATAGTCTTGTTTAATATTTTGCAATATTTGTGGTTGTAGTAAAGTGCAAAGTAGGAAATAAACACATGTAAAGGCAATAAAACACATAGATGGGTTTAAATCATTACAGGGAAAGTACATCGTTACTTTTGGAAACGTATACATGCACCAACCCTCAACTTTTCAAGACATACAGCATAAAATTATCCGGAAAGAATGTACAATACAACCGCCACTTTTCTATCCAAATATGACAAAGATAGAGGACACGCTAAGGAGGAAAGTGTAGTCAAGTGAGGATTAGAAACAATATTTTGGGATATTTTGAGCAATGAATTGTATGCACATCCAGTGAGATGTTGGTCAGTTTGTCTTCTGCTAAAAACACATGATTACACGTTGTGCACAAGTGGCGTTTGGGTTTGATATTCTTTTCCTATAAGCCGCCTAATATTGCCCCCATAACATTACTGTGCGTATATACTGCAGTTTACATCGTGATTGTTGAATACAGCATACATGTCGAATCTCCAGTCAAATTATTTAAGTGAACGTTGTTATATTGTGTGACGTATGACAGCAGTGTCGATCTCAAGCGCGCATGGAATAATGGTCTGGTGAAAAAAATCAATATGTCCTCACCAGGCTGAACTTTTTTCAACACTTGTAATCCTCTCTATAGTCTACTTGGGCCCGATTAAAAAAAACAAAAAAAACTTCACATTAAATGCCGGGACCGTTTATAGTAAGATTAGTACAAACTGCATTGGTATGATAAAATAACACCACATGAGGGCAACGTTATTCTACTAACGTGTATATATGGCCAATAATGAACACACTATAGTTTAAAGACACTGGTGAATTTGTTTGAAGATAATTCCACATAAATGTATTATGAAAAATTACAAAATTTATACATTTCACTCAGTGGAGGGGCGGGGTGGGAGTGTGTTTGAGCGGGTTGTGGGCATACGTTCTCAGGAGTTAGTCATGCGAGGGCAAAGAGTGGGGGTTCGGACTCTGTTGCCGCCACCAAGGCAGAAATGGTGCAGTAATTTTGCCCCTCTACTGTTGACATTTCACTCTATATCACATAGGGTTCCTTCACCAAAACAAAATGAACAAACGAAATATTAATGTGTAGTTTAAACTAGAATTGTTCTGCAATTTGCGTTGCAAACCTTACCCGCTTTAGTAATGGGGCTTTGCATGTTTGGTGATGCTATTTTAAAGGGATGTAATACTTTTTTGGTAATATCAAAAGAAAAAAGTAAATTTGTTCAAAGTTTACACCTAATAAGTAATATACATTTTGGACAAGTTGTCAATTCAATATATGATAAGGACTGATGAGCCTTGGGACTTCACTTAAAAGATTAGAAAATACAAATCAAATAACAACAGTAACAATCCCCGGAGAAAAATATATAGAAGGACATGCTATTGAAAGAAATAAATCCCACCGTATAGATAAAGGATAAGAGAAGTCGCAATGGTTACCATAAAACACTAAATATATTCCATTGCTAAAAGGTCTTCTTAATGCATTGGATTGAATTAAATCAATAATCCTATCAAATTTTTTTTACCTATGGGAACTCAAAGAGCCTTTTTAAAAATACATGGCTTTTCATACATGCCTACGTACAGTGTTTGCCAGGGACATTAATATTAAATGTTCTACTCCTTAGAAAATTGATATGATATCATGGAGGTAGAATGCAATACCCAGCTTGTGTAAAATAGATGATTTCATAAACTAGCCTCTGAATAGTTACTCAATAGTGGTCAAAGCCCCATGTACACCAACTAAAGGCAAATAAGTATATTTTAATCATTACCATTAAAGTTGCACGATATATCAATTTTCTGTTTTATAATAATATATTCTGATGTATCGATTTATTATAGAAGACTGCTATATAAAGATGTATAAAATAGCCAAGTTATAGAAGACTTTATTATATTAAAATGTAAAGATGAATAGCTATAAAGTTATAGACCCTTTAATAATTTTAGCGGCTTATAAGACCGCACATAAGACGTTTGGTAATGGCTCGAGGTAATAGGAGAAATAGTTTCCCAGCCGTTTATCCCTGTTGACCGGGGATCGAGTCCCACCGAGGTCTGAACATAACAGATGCATAGTGTTTATCTTGTCTCACGTGTTTGACTTTTCCACACCCATTTTTATGAAACGTTGGTAATTTGTGGTGAACCATTATGTCCTTATACGCATGAATTATTACAAAACTCCACAGCAACTTTTGCCCTTTCATAATTTTTTTTAAAGAAGTGGGGCTACACTTAGTCAAACCAATTTTTGTAATTTTTATATTGATGCGCATTTGTACATAACATAATGCATAGTGTTTATCTTGTCTCACGTGCTTGAATTTTCCAGATACATTTTTTAAAATGAAACGTTATTAATTTGAGGTCAAGCATAATGTCCTTATACGTATGAATTCTTACAAAATTTCACAGCAACTTTTGTCCTTTCATCATTTAAAAAAATAAAGAAATGGGGCTACACTTAGTCAAACCATTTTTTGTATTTTTATATCGATGTGCAAAGAATTTTGTGGATTTTTTTTTTGATATTCGACACAAAAGTTTATCTTGAGAGATTTTGTTGTGAGTTATGAAATTCACGTTGTTGCTTTCTTTATCCTGCCTTGAGCGCCCAGTAGGGTGGATATGTGCGCGCTATAAATCTTTATTATTATTATTTCGCGTTAGCACAGCATGAAAAGAAATAATTATCTTGTTTTCCTTTCTGCCGGTTACACCTCGAGTCAAGCTACGTCCCGTAGTCTTAGATCTCGAGTGTCTTTCGCAGAATCCTTGCTGTCCCTAAGAGTGCCGCCGCCTTCTACTCTAACAGATGTTCCTATCTCCTTGAGATGTTTCTCCAACGCCTTCGGGATTGTACCCAGTGCTCCCACTACCACAGGAATAACCTTCACCTTGAATAATTGTTGTTGTTGCTGTTGCTGTTGCTGCTGCTGCTGCTGCTGCTGTTGCGATGGGCTATGGTTAAATGACGATATAATTTTCAACTGATGAATTTGAATATAATTATCTTGTAATGTAAAGGAGCATATAATATATAGTGTAAAGGAGCATTTTTTCAAATCAAATTGAATGAGTCGGGTATTAAATAGAATGAAAAAGGGTTGAAATTGGCCGGGAAAACTAGCTATATGACACATTCTCTCATCCACCCGAAATTCAACCATGGCGTAAATCTGTAGTTGCCCATTGATTGATGTCACCTTGTTAAAATCTCGTCCATTTTTGTGTGGGTCATTATAGGAGCGAGCAGGAACGATTTTTTTCTTTCTGCCCTTATCCGATGCAGGCACGACCTGCATGTTGTGGGCGTACTTTACATTGTAGTGTAAATAGTTTGTACAGGGAATAGTTTTCGCTGGATATAAATTACTTTTCGTGTGAAAAAATAATGGAGTACAAATACAATGCCCTCCCCTCAGAGACAGAGTATATGGAGTACCCTGGTCGAGCGATTTACTTCAACGGATTTGTGTTCTGGTGGCTGACTCGTCAGAATGTGGGTTCGAATCCTGGCTGCGACCATGGTACCATAATTGCTTCACTCCACCCAGGAGTAAATGGTACCTGTGAGGGCAGAGTTGGTTGTTGTTTGATTAGCCCATATGCTGCCGAAATGGCACCAATTGAGCTGTATACTCCCCAGGAATGATTTATGCGCGTGATGGTGGTGATGGCGATGTTTTTTCTTCTCCTTCTTGATGAGACTTATCGAACAAAAAACATAATTCCAAAGTTCACAGAGCCTTCAAACTTGACACATTTAGATCATAACATGTAGTTGTGAATAACGTTATGACATATAGTTTCAGGTAAATTTGTGACGTCGTGGTAAATTTGTGACGTCATGAACCACAAAATATATTTACACAATCTTTGCATCATCTTACAGATCTTGAATTGTGTGATATTTCGTACACAGACATGACCCAATCTGACCTCCCCTTCCGGTCGAAACCGGAAGTTTAAGTGAAAAAAACCGGAAGTTTAAGTGAAAAAAATATTCTGATATGGTATTTGGGCGTGCCTTCCGTGGACGAAATTACTATTGACATGTGACCTTTTCAAAAATGTGACCGATGACGTCATGTAACTTTTAATACAAGTAGTTTGAAGGCTTAAATATATCTCATATTAAAAGTTTAATGCCCACTGTTATTGTCAATAGATGACGGGGGGGGGGGGAGGGAGGGGACTAAGAAACTTTTTCAGTCAGGATTTCCTCATCCATTACGATTGCCTCTGGTTAACATTCAGTGCCTAAGATTTGTTGGGCTTAATATATCCAAACAAGGAGGTAAGACCGTCCAGATGTTTTCCTCGGAAAATATAATCACAGTTTCGTAATTTATAAAGCCTTTCGAGAGGTCTAAATTTAATTTGAATATGCGATTACTTAAGATTGTGCCTTATAAGTATAAAGAAAATAAGCAAGTTGCTGGAACTTGCGAATGGTGGGGCACAATATTCCCAATGGATATTTGATATTTGATGTTGTCCTAGTACTATGCATATACATTCACCCGTATATAGTAATGATACAATATTTAATATCACTGAGTACAGAAGTAATAAGCGAGAAGTTACTTCTGCACAATAGGCCTAGCATACGTTTCTTCGAGTGAGAAGTTATTAACATTTCTACAGAATAGTAGAATGTCTATATGAGTTGTTACCTTCTTTTTAGGGAACCGGTACCATTGCACATGCGCGCATGCATCCAACATGTTGTCCAGTCAGAATCCAGAAATTAAAAAGAAAATTTCAAACCACGTGACAAATAATAAACTAGACGGCATGCTTTAAGTCCAGCAATTCACTTCATACATTCTTTTCACCGCTGGGAGGATCATTGAAACCCGAGTGCAAATCCATGTGTCAGATACCTGTATCATAGAAAGAGGTTAGATCAACAGCAAGGATAACAACACGCCAACCTCAGCTACTGACTGGATTATGAATTGAATCTCATATCATTAATCCTTCAGACTGGTGAAAAACAGTGATAAAGACGGTGATACTTTCTTAGCGTACAGGTAAGAATTGTTAATTAAGTGTTATATTAATTAAATTATTATTCTCATAGTAAACAATCTAAACATGTATGAATAATTACATTTCAACACTTAGTAGAGTCACTGGCATCCAGTCCTATATTCTAGTAAGCGCATGTATCTTAAGCGAACGTCCGTTGACTTGGCAGTTAACAAAAATGTTCTTATCAAAGTAACACATCATGATGATGATGATGATTACAAATGTGTAAATCAGTAAGAAAACCCCAAATTGACATTTTAAACTAAATTTAGAAATTTAATTGAAAATAATAAACAAAAACAACTATATATATATATATATATATATATATATATATACACACATATACATATATATATATATATATATATATATATATGTATATATGTATATATAATATATATATCCTGTGGAAGTCCATAAAGCAGTGAATTTGCCATATCAAGACGAGATGTTATGAAGGAATGAACAATTTGTTCTGTTGCATCATAATTAAGATATTTGCGTAACTTTCCAATGTTCCTAAGGTGAAATGCTTCGGTGCGAGTAACATTTGAAATATGAGGTTTAAGTGTCATGTTTGCATCAAAAATAACTCCAAGGTTCCTTGCTTGAGAAGAAGATTGCACATGAGAGTCACCAATAACAATATTTGGAATAGAAATCTTAGATAGTTGTTGACGAGAACCAAATAGCACAAATTCAGTTTTATCATAAATTGAGTTTTAAGAAATTTTCCTTCATCCAAATGAGAATATCATGAATACAGTTTTCAAGGCGATTAATTATAGAGGCACTCTGTTGTTGTGATGGTTTGAAAGCTAGATAAATCTGAGTGTCATCTGCGTAGATGTGATATTTTATGAATATATTACGAATTGGGTATGTGTAAATTGGAAACCACTGATGGCCAAGGACAGATCCTTGAATATAAACATGTTGAGGTCTTTTAGAGAAGTATGAACGACACCATTCTAGCGCATGGCCATTAATTCCTACATGTTTTAAACGTGCAAGTAAAATATCATGGTCAACCGTATCGAACGCAGCACTAAGATCATGAAGAATTAAGGCAGTTATATTTCCATCATCGAGTGCAGATAAAATGTTGTTGACACGAAGCAGTGCCGTTTCTATTCCATGCTGTGTTTTATAGGCAGATTGGAAATGATCGTATAAATTATTTACATGCATGATGTGATATTCTACAAGATACAGCTCGTTCTATAGTCTTTCCTAGGAACTTCAAGTTTGATACAGGTCTATAATTTTTCTAAATATTCTTGTCGAGACCAGCTTTTTTGAGAAGTGAACAAACATGTACAATTTTCAAACTGTCAGGAAATATTCCATGAAGCAGGGACTTATTTAAATCAAGGTTATATACAGTACAAAAGCATCAATACATTGTTTTAACAAGAAAGTAGGCACAGGATCAAGTTCGCATGATTTGGATGGTGACTTCATAATTATTCTTCTCATTTCTTCTTCACTTGCCGGTTGAAACAGAGAAATAGATGTGTTCAAAGTTATGTCATTTGTTGTTAAAGAAGAATCACCGGAATTGGTAGTGAAAAATTTGTGAATATTGTCAATTTTCTCAACAAAGAAATTGGCAAATTTATCCGTAAGATTTTTGTCAGAGTCATTGGTGGGGAGCGTTGGTTCCTTTGATTTATGCATTAAGTTATTTACAACTTCGGAGAGTTTTTTCTGATCACCTGAACAGTCGTCAACTTGTGCAGAATAGTGGTCAGTCTTAGCTTGATGAATCAACTTAGTTACAATTCCACGTTTTTTACAGTACTCTTGTCTATCAATTTCAAGCTTTGATCGGATCCATCTCCTTTCAAGCTGTCGACGAATTTTCCTGGCGGAGCGAATTTCATTCGTAAACCAGGGACTTGATGATCTTAATTTGATGATTTTAGATTTGACAGGTGCATGTTTATCAAACATTTTACGTACAGATGATTCATAAATTTCAACACAGCTATCCAAATCATGGTCTTCAAGATTAGCGACTGACAGAGCAGATTTGACATCATTAGATAAATTGTTGATATCAATTGCTTTCAAATTGCGTGACTTTTTGATAACAGAAGGATGAGGAGGCTTCTGCAGATTCAAATTGCACATTATAGCATAGTGATCTGATAGTCCAGGTAATATACAAATATTTGAGAGTAAAGACGTATTCTCGCGAATGATGAGAAGATCCAAACAGTGTCTGTGCTTGTGATTAGGTTCAGTGATGTGTTGAAATAATCCATAAGAAGATATTAATCGATTGGCAGTAACCTTTAAAGTCACCACAAGGGGCTCTACTGACTCCTGCATTCGTGATTGATCATGGGCAGAACGAGTTTCCACCATACTCAAATCATCAACGTATTTCCAATGAGTAAAATCATTGACATCTTGACACGCATCATTAATGACTGCCGAGAACACAATTGGTCCGAGTCGAGTTCCCCGCGGCACACCTGCATGGATAGAGATCCAGTTGGATGTGACACCTCTATAGCGAACACACTGTTGATGATTAGTGAGGAAGTTTGCTATCCAGTGAGCAAACCATAGCTGAACACCTAAATTTATCAACTTTGTGATAGCTATGTTATGATCAATGCGATCAAAGGCCTTGCTGAAGTCCGTCAAAACAAGGGTAGATGCTGCTCAGCTACTCTCCGCATACTGATACAAGGTATGCATCAGGTCGATGAGGCAGTGTGTAGTAGAGAAACCTTTTCGATTACCGAACTGTTGTGGATCAATGTTGGGTTCGAGGTCATGTGTGGTCCATCTTGCTACGTAACCTTCAAGGACTTTGGCGAAGTGGTCTGTCAAAGCGATTGGTCTCAGCTTATCGACTGCAGCTGGAGAGGTTTTGGGGATTGGGACGATGATAGCTCTCTTCCAGACATCAGAGACAATATCGGTGTCAAGGGAGGTGTTAAAAATGTGGGCTAAGGGATTGCTAAGGAGTACTCAGCTCGCATGCAAATTCTTTAATGATAAGTGTAGGAATGTTATCCGGTCCTCCTGATTTGCAACATTTGATGCGTTTTGGTGATAAATCACTTCCCAAGGGTGGACGATTGGGGAAGGAGCTGGAGAAAGCAGGTCATGGGGGGGGGGGGGTGCTGAGAATCAAAAACAATTATTTTTCAGTACTACAAAAATTACAATGAAATAATCAACGCGAGAGAAAAACATCCCGCACACTGTGGGAATGGGAGTGCGTTCTCCCCTCCTCTCCCCTCCCCCCCTCTCTCTCTCTCTCTTTTTCTCTCCCTTTAATTTTTTTTTTTTTTTAACGATTTTGTTTGGGGGGGGGGGCTACAGCCCCCCTTAGCCCCCCCCCCCCCTGGATCCGCCAATGCAGGTAGGCTGGTAACTCTGCTGTATTGATGGTTGATTGATCACTAGCTGTTTGCGAGTTCGAAGAAGTTTGTTTTATAAATCTCAGGCACATTGAGCGGTTTACTCTCTTTATGACTATTCGTTATTAACTTAATTTCTCGGTACCAAGCAGCAGGAGTATCAAAGTGCATTTGCTCAGGGTTTTGATCATGTTTTGCATACAATGCGACACCTCCTCCTCGCCGAGTTAATCGAGATTTGGAGAACATTGTGAAATATCGAAAGTGTTTTCTGAAGCAGTTGTGTATAATTCGTCAAATTTGTTGTTCAGTGATCTGACATTACACAGGTAAAAGGTCGGTAGCTGATGACA
Organism: Zoroaster sp. YZ-2022; assembly: GCA_029582265.1. NCBI lineage: Eukaryota > Metazoa > Echinodermata > Asteroidea > Forcipulatida > Zoroasteridae > Zoroaster > Zoroaster sp. YZ-2022. The sequence continues at coordinate 16,593,042 of CM055836.1, forward strand.
TCGTTGATGATGGGTTATAATTTATTTTTTAGAAATATATATTTTTTACTTAGGACTGGAAGCCAATCTGTCCTTGTGCAGCGAACGGCACCTGTGATGGTCCTCATGGTGTTGTTCAGTTGGACATCGACAAGGCTGGTGTGTACAGCGTTCCTCTAAACTGGAACACAGTACTCGGCCACTGAGTAGCAGAGGGCCAGTGCGGATGAGCGGAGTGTCTGTACATTTGCTCCCCAGGTTTTACCGTGGAGCATGTGGATAAAGTTGTTTCTGGTCAGAGTTTTGGAGGTGGGATTTGAAGGTGAGGGTGCGGTCCAGGGTGACACCAAGATATGTTGGTCTAGGATCGTGTCTTAAACGTTTCCCGTTCTTGGGCGCTTCTGGCGTTGTGCAGGTTTTGGCAACGCTTGGCTGCAGTCGCCAGTGTTTGCAGTATTCGCTGATCTTGGCTCTGTCATCATTGATGGTAGAGTTGAGGTCTTCGAACTGTTCTGCTTGGTGGGTGAAGCAGATGTCGTCGGCATAGATGATCTTCCGACACGTGGTGGCTGGGAGATCGTTTGTGTACATATTGAACAGGATGGGTGCCAGTACCGATTCTTGTGGCAAGCCGTTCTTCTGCATTCTCCAAGAGCTGTTTATTTCTGCCATGTGGACAAGGAACCGTCATTGTTGCAGCAACAGTTCAACAATGTCGACAGCCCAGCGTGGTAGAAATTTAGATGTTGTGAGTAGCGGACCATTATGCCACACTGTGTCGTATGCAGCAGTCTGGTCAATGAAGACAGCGCCAGTCTTTGAGCGTCGGTGGTTGCCATTTTTTATGTAGGTGGTGCATGAGGGCAAGAACTTGATCTTAATTTCTTTTGATGACTACCAACGTCTGGCCGACGTTTGTTGCCCAACATAAAATATGTACGACATAGGCCTATACTGCGGCATTACCTCCGGTTGCCAACGTTGGTCAACCTATGAGGGCAGGTGTTGGCCCAACTATATTCAGACTGGCGACTTTAAAAATTGCACAACATTACACCCATGTTGAGCCCATGTTGAGCCAACATTACGCCCATGTTGGGCCAACATTACGCCCATGTTGGGTCAACAGGTCAGATTCGACTTCTAATACTACATAACTTTTGGTCAAGTATGATGCGCCGACATTACTTTGCTGACATTACAACTACGTTGGACCAACGTTGCAGATACGACTTACAGTACTGCACAACATTAACCAACGTTGGCGCAACTTTTGCAAATTGACTCTGACATCACCGACGTTAAATTATGATTTGAATTTCTTATTGTATTTTGTTATTTTATTTGACAGATCTTGTACCTTTTACATCACCATGGCACTGGCGGAGCCAAGGGCACAGACAGATTACTACAGTGGACTGACGTATATGTCAAGTACTGAAACAATTACCGTAAATACTGAGATAGCTATAATACCACACACTTCAGACATGGATGTTAATGTGTGGGGTATCTGGTGGCCAGTGCACTGTTATACATTTGGTATGCTGTTTGCCATTCTCAGCATTTATGCACTATATGCTACCATTTTGCGTATTTTGAATAATCAGTCTAAACTGGGTGGGATACGATCTAGGAAGTCTGTTCAACCTGTCTTCACCTGTATTAACGTACTTGTTTTCGTGCTTGGATTGACCAACACCACTATGTTGTTTGTTGATCCATATCTGAAGTACCAAAGACTCCCACTTATCCTATCTGTCATATTGTTTAACATGCCCTATCCATGTATGACGTCAGCCTTTGCTCTGGTCAACTGGGTTCTGATATCCATCTCCCAGATGCGTATAACCAAGTCGTCTAGACTCCGCAGTGTTTGGTTCCTATCTGGTATCATAGCCACTCATTTTCTGTTGGTTCTCGGCGTCTGTTTCGTGTTTGCGTTTTATGAAGGCATCTTAGTACTGGGTATAATGTGCCACGGTTTCTTTGTTGTTTGGGGCATACTGCTATGTGTTGCCTACATATACAGTGCCTGGAAAATCATGAGTGCAGCGAAGACTAATAGAAAAGCACTGTATGAAATCTCCATGCAAGATTCAAATGCTGACAATTCAGTTATTGTGAATAGTGGTTCCAAAATCTCTAGTGCATTTCCTGAAAGATTATCTGCTATATTCACAAGAAGCAGGAAGCGACAAGATAGCTCTCCTCATGACAAGAACATTTTCTCCATCAGTCAAAAAGCAGATCCTAAACAAATGCCTCCATCAACATCGTCTTTTATTAAGGACGGTGAATTGAAAAGCAGCTTGCCTGTTATTGATGACGTCAGTGGTGATACAGAAGACAAATCCACGTCCATTTATAAGGAAAATATTAAAAGGGACAGCGCGTCGGCTACTACAAGCAAGACAACAACTTCGGATGTAGACAGCTCTAACACTACAAACACCGCCGTTTTTGACAACATGAACAATGATAAGAACACATTTGCCAACAGTGCAAAGTCCGTGATATCAATAAACAAGAGCAAAGGTACCACATGTAGTGGTGATAATACTTCAGTGAACAAGAATCGTTCCTCATATTCCATCGCAGATGGCAGACAGACTGGAAAAAATGGAAGCAGGCAAAATGTGCTACTCTCTGGTGAGAATGGTGGCAAATCTGGCGCCAAGAAGATGTCAGGTGCAAACAGGCCTCAAGTCACACAAAAGGTAAAAGTTAAACTATAATATAATTATAATTAAATCTGACACATTTATATTTTCAAAACATGTGATGGAAAAGCCAGTTTTGTCAACCAGCCAAGTGGTGAATGCCGTAACACATCACAAAAAATGTTGTTGCTGGAATTAAAACCTAAAAAATGTTATTAAAAATGTGTATAGGGGCTTGTTACTATTTGAAAGGTTACTATCGGAAAGGTTTGCATAATTTCTAAATAATAGCAAACATCAACAGCAGTTAATGAATAATGTTCGTAAACGTCGCACAAACCATTCATTTCGGCCCCAAAAGTGTCCTGTTTCTGGTCATCAGTCGGCTTCAATATCAGTGCGGTGACGACATTTGTTTTGGTAACACAGCACGGCAGAATTCCAATCGATCCAGCAATTTTGGCTGCAATTGGACATCGTTTCATAGCCCCCCCCCCCCCCCCCCAAAATAAATAAAAATAAAAATAAAAAAGCTGACGCGCGGGTCTGAGGAGAAGCGCGCGGAGACAAGAATTTACGAATTTATTCATTATTGTCGATTTAGTGGGAATTGACGGAGAAATGTTATGTTTTGTTTACTTCATTTTTAGTTATTTGAATGCTTTGGTCATTGCGTTTTAACATGTTGTATTATTGTTTTATTTTCTTTGGGTCTTAAATCTACAAACTCAATTTCGTTTAAGCATTCAGCGTTATATAATTCAATCAATTATATGCAGGTGTTTCGCATCGCATCCACCACTGCGGTATTAGGTCTTTCGGCAGCAGGATTGGGATTGTATGGCATTCTGGGATTAATGGTGGCTAGTCCTGATGAGCAGCCCTCACAATGGGGATGGTACATTTATCAGACATGCAGCAGGTAAGTCTCATCATTGCGGAATATTTAACATAATGGCAATATGCTTGCAATTGGTTTAATTTTGATGAACGGAGGTACAATGATTTTGTTTATATTTGACTGAGGTTACATTTTTATTTAACATTTTACTAGATAAAGGTGTTGTGATATCTTTTTGCCAATTTTAGGTCTATATGCTAATGAAACATCATGGTTGATATCAGTGCATAAAAGATTACCAAATTTGGTTACTTGTTGAGATAACCACAGTTTTCCTGGCTAAGTTTGTGATGCTTTTGTGCACTTCCTGTTGTGTTCTCACAAAACAGCACCCTCATTTGTCACGGATAAGCATGAACAGTTTCCCAAATTTAAACATTCTCAATCTTCACTTTACGTAAAATGCACTTCCCATTTTGTTTAAACTGTCTAAAAGCATGGATATGTGCCAATACATCGAGGAGTGTAATAGTCTGTGTTCATTGAAATTAAATTTACAAAATTAAGTACATTTATAATTAGGTCTATACATGTATGTCTAAAAACATGTACAATTTTACAACTTTCACGTCTTTGTTTTGATTTTCAGGTTGGTTGAACTTGGTATGGGTTGTACTATGGCCTACTTTACAACGCAACCGTTTCCCCGCCGACGTAAACGTTAATGTCTCTACGTCAGCATATTGTACAATGCTATAATTGTCAATCAACTTAATTCCATGCTGGTAAATTTCTGATTCTTTGTGAATATCTTATTAGTCTGTGGGCTTATCGTCGAAAAAAGTGCTCCATATGCAACTTCGGGTACAATCTTTGAAAATTTCATGGATTATTCATTTTTCGAACTAAAACGCAGACGACGAAACGAAAATTAACGAAAAGCCTACACTCTTTCCCAATTGACGCACAACGCATTTTTCGGAATCCTTCCTGTACCACTGTGCAATAGTATTCTCAATTGTTAATTTCGCAGCCGGGACACTTGTGTCACTTCGCGCTGTATCCGAAAATCACACACAGTCACACACAGTCACTTCGCGCTGTATCCGAAAATCACACAGTGCGGTGCAGTGTGGTGCGGTGCACATGTATGGTTACGTGATTCATGTCGCGACGCATCGTTGCAATCCCATCATTGAACTGTCTTTGTTGCATGGTTTTGTGTCACACTATCTTGGTAAGTAGAACAAATAACATTATTCTTAACAGTCATACACTGTTGGCATGAAATTTGCCACAGACATTTGTAGAAAAACCTAATTAGTTTCGTGTTTTGATGCTTGACAACGAAGTTATATTTCTTGTGGTTCCTCAGTGTTGTTGTTTTGGATCGGTCATGAGTACTGTGGGGGAGTCAAGGTACATGATTACCACTGGGCCATGTGGGTTTTCGTAAGTTTTTCGGTGTCCTGTAATATTTTTCTCGTGTCTTAAAATTTGTATTTCTAAAAGCTGACGTGAAAGGTGACCTGCAGTGGTTGTCACATGAGTTTTAATTTTATAATAAAAGAATTGTTTAAACATTAGATTTGAGTGAAAAATAATGGTGCATGCAATCCCATTCAGTGACACTACATCTTTGTTGATTTGTTTTTCAATTTTTTTTCGTACAAGATGATATGGGTCCGTAACTGACTATTTGCGTTGTTTGTCAGTTTGACAATAGTTTGTGGCAATAGTTGACCTTTTTGTTTAAGCCTCAATTGCGGGCAATCGTCAGTTGCAAGTACTGGTTCAATAGAAGTTAAAACCGTATTGTCTCCTGTCTTATTTTTGGATAAGACATAATTGATGTTTTCCAAAAGGTTCGTTCGTTTGTTGTGTTTATGTGATTTGTTCCTCTAATAAAGAGAGCAGAACATTAAAGATGGACTTCAACGAGAGCTCGTACACTAAATCGTCTCCTGAGTCTTGTTTATGTTGTGTTTAGTTATTATTTCATTATCAGTACGATGGTTTTATTCCCCGTTATTTTGTTTAATTTTGATTGTAAAAAATAGCCCCCCTTCTTAGATTTCTGAGCGAGTGGTTTTTTCTCGCCGTTGGCTGCGCGCTTTCATGGTTCCCAGCAAAGGCCCATAGAAATACAATACGAAATGAACGGTGAAATACCAGCGGCCACGTAAACCAGCGTAAGTGTGACGTACTATCTGGGGCATAAATAAAGGAAGCCGTTTTTGTCTTTGTGTTTGGCAATGGGGATTTTACTTGCTCGAAGCTGATACACATGATTTTTTCCCCGTTTTGACGATTTTGTGTAAGACGGCATAATGCCTAGCACATGTGCTGTTGGTGGATGTACAAGAAGTGCCACCAAGAATCCAGAGGTTAGTTTTTCCGATTTCCGCGGAATCCGGCGGCTTCCAAGGAGTGGGTGAAGTTCGTGAACAATACACGAAAGGATTTCACGTTGACAAAATGGTCGTTGATTTGTTCAGCCCATTTTACGGGCGACTGTAGAGATTCTTCCAGTCAAGTGAAAGAAAGTTTTGGTTTGGATACCAAATATCGTTTGAAGCAAGGCTCTGTTCCAACTTTGAAAGCGTCAAATATCGAGAGAAGGCAAGTGAGTACGACTGGGAGTTCGTCGGCCGAGTCCTCGTTTCGTACACGTCGCTTTTTAATGCACTTTGCTGGGGAACACTCATGACATGTGGGCATAAGCAGCGAATGCCAGTCCTTGATTGTACGTCACAACTACGATATGAATTATTCATGAGGTCGGGCTTTTTGCGAAACACGACTTTTCTAGATAGTGAAATGCTGATCAAAATGAATTTTTTTTTACATTAAGAAATTACTTTATTTGAATTTTAATCATATAGAAGTAATCATTACACACTTCTTGTAAGCCTAACAGCATCAAAACACTGTAATATATTCCGTTGAAGTCCATCTTTAAGTGTTTCATCTGGTTCTTCAAAAAAGCCAGATTGGACTGGCTCTGGCAAAACCCTAAACTTCGACCCAATTTTCAAAAGTGACCTCCCGAATTTATTGTGAAAATTAACAATGTTCCCAACAACATTCCAGGATTTTTCTTTTTCCATCAAAATGTAGAGAAAATGCTCTATATGTTGACATAAAAATCTCAAACTGGTCCAGTCCCTGGGGTTCCTGGGAGTGAGTTTCTCAGTTAATCCTTTTGGATCTGTATTTGTGAGATTTACTCGGATTAATTTCTCCCGAATGTTTTGAGCCTTTCTGAATGCAACAAAGGGTTGTTTTGGAAATATTTCCGAGAGTTTGTTGGTTTTGTTGTATAAGAGGCCAATGTTTGTTTACTGCTTGTTTCACATCTTTTGTGGTTTACGAACGGATTTATATAAGTAATTGTTTTGCTTATCTTTTGGTAATTTGTGAAGCAGTTTGGCTGGTTGGCCAGTGACACTTTGTGTTGCGTTGTTTCGCTTGGTTTGAGTATAGCCTCTGGCTAATAATTTTTGGTGAGAAATTTTGACTTTCTGTGAAATCTTCAGTGTTTCTAGCATATCGCAGAGTTTCTCAGTAGATAAATGCTTTGAACACATGGGATGGGGTTCTGTGTAGACTCTGGTTTTTGTAGGTTTGGTGACTTTTGTATGCCACCATGTTTGGATATGATCAGCCTATTGTTTATATTATAATGTTACCGGTATGTCACAAATTTCCGGACTGGCTGTTAAGCCAATTGCACAACCGATTTTCTGGAGGTAGATTTTATTTCCAAATTGGAAACAATTTCTGTTGAGTATTAGTTTTCCGATGTATTTGTTGATGAACTATGGATAGTTGGTTTGGTCGATGGCATTGCCTCGGTTTGGCGGATATTTGTGTACATTTTAACAACATCAATACTTGTGATAAGCACATTTTGTGGAAATGTTATTCCTTCGAGTTTCCGCTGTATGTCTGCTGTGTCGCGTACATATCTAGGTTGGGCGGTTACTATATAGGGAGAAGAAAATGATCTACAAATTCTGAGATTTTGGCAGATGGACTCGAACATCCACTTATAATTGGTCTTCCAACAAAGGGTATTTATATGTATATATTTCATAAAAAACAAAATGCTTAAAGGTACAGTCTTACCTTGGTTATTTGGTTAATCCTTGTTACAAATATAAAAATCCACCATATGCTAATCAATCAATGATTTTTAATGTAATACCGGTATTCATTTACAATTATTTTAACTTGTGATCAGTGCTCGATAGCCCCTGTTGACTGAAACGATACAAAAAGTATCTTTAATATGCCTTAAATGGTGACAAATTTGAATTTTCAAATGCCTGCAACACCTTTATCATATGAAAGAATTTTATAGTGTTACCAGAGTTAATAAATGTAGAAAAATGAAGATCCATATCAGTTTGTAATATTTTTGCCTTTTTCATGCATACAGTATGCACATAATATGCTAAAAATGGCGGCCATTTTAAAATTCAATATGGCCGCCATAGGGGGCATAGGAAAAAATGGCATCAACCAGTTTTGTATTTGTTGACATAGGAGATCCTGAGAGTTTCAAAGATTGTACCCGAAAATGCATATGGACTCCACAAGCACACAGACTATTATGCACATTAATTTATTATTGGAACTTTTTTCGAATAATAGTACTCGGTAAAACGTTACAACGCCATTGTCTGGTTGATCATAATGTATAATAGCTTAATTTAAGTTTAATTGGTCAGCCGGCATTTTTCTTAAGTGAAGTTGTCGGAAATGTTAGATTCATAAGTAACACGTACCAATACAGATTATCGATTATCGTCAATTTTATTATTACTTGTACACTCACTGGCCATAAGTACGGTATTGCAACACACACCAAAGTTCAGTTTGGAGAACTGTGTTACAATAATTTTTTATTTTATTTACACTACTTAAGACTTCTTGAAAGTGCCTGTGTTTTGAAGTCAATGTTCTTTTTTACTGTTCTTGCTCGGAAATTATGTAATACACGATCGATGAAATCGGATTAAATGATCATCTCACCTGTTACTGTAAAGTGCTCAGTTTTCAGCACGTTGCAATACTTTTGGCCAGTGAGTGTATCATTACTTGTATCATTACTTGTAAAGTTAATAATATAATATAAGTATTCTGGTGTGCAATTTGTTGTTCCCTTATTCCATGTTCACAATTATTTATGATTTGTGTTATATATATATATGTTGGGCGCGATCGGTCGATCTGCGCGATAGCCCGATCGCGCTGCGCTATTGGGCGATCTATCGTTCGCGCAGCCATCATTTTTGATCGCGCAGCCATCGGTTGATCGCGCAGCCATCGATCGATCGTGCAAGGACATGTTTGCGCCATCGCCAGATTGTGCAACGCAAGACTTGCGCGATCGCGCGATCGCGCGATCGTGCAGCAACGGGTTAGCACGATCGGGAAGTAAGGGCGTTATCGGTCGATCGTCACAGAGTGCGTTGCGCGTTTGATCGATCGTGCGGGAACGGATTTGAGCGATCGGTCAATCGTGCATGCGTAAGTATGCACGATCGATCGGTCACGCAGGAATGGCTTCGCGCGATCAGTCGATCGTGCAGAAATAGTTTTGTGCGATCAGTTGATCGCGCATGGATGGCTTTTGCGTGATCGATCGATCTGTAGGGCAGAATTTTGGTGGTCGATCAATCGCGCAGCACGGAACTTAAGACATGATCGACCGATCGCGCATGGAGGGCTTTTGCACGATCGATCGATCTGTAGGGCAGAATTTTGGTGGTCGATCAATCGCGCAGCACGGAACTTATGACATGATCGACCGATCGCGCATGGAGGGCTTTTGCGCGATCGATCGGTTTAGGGCAGAATTTTGGTGGTCCATCAATCGCGCAACACAGAACTTGCACGATCAATCGATCGCGCATGAAAGGCTTTATCGTGATCGGTCAATCATATTATAGAATCTGATTTTGAAGGTAGCTTTTGTCATACATTTGTAGGGAAATTTTTGTTGGGGCGAAGCGGAATGTATTTTAGAATCACTACAACAGCCTCCTAAAAATAAGGAAGGTCAAAACAAATACCGTAGTTCGACAAAACAATGAGAAGGCACCCTACATTTTAAATGTGCAATCCACGTGCAAGAAATTAAATGATCAGACACGAATAAAAAAATTTAATACAATTTATTTTGGTAAATTAAATCTCTTCTAAAAGCAGTGATTAATAAAACCCTTTGGTTGAAAAAAAGAAATTTTGCAACGGAATAATCACAATATTATTACTGGGTGTATGACTACACCTAAAAAAAAACCTGGTATCTGGTACCATGGGTACTTCACTTAAGTATACTATGAACTTTAAATTGGTTTGGCTTAAACCGTATACTGAATCGAGGTAAATATTATAATACAAAGATTGTTATAATCAACTTCAACAATTACGAACAGTATACAACTTCAATCTGATCAAACTTCATACGGGATATAAACAAATCACTCTCAGTTTCAGTAAATGGCAAATTTTTTAACCATTTCACGAAGTTCAAGTGAAGTAGGTGTCCCTTTAAGCAACAAAGTTCGGGAGAACAGTTCTACAGTAGTGCTGGATAAGCATGTAGCAGCTCCTTGGTCTACGGGTTAAGCGATCATGCAAAGGAAACCTAGGCGACGTCGACAACAATGACGAAGGCAATCCCGACACAGGAGAGCAAAATTAAAATTGCTGATCACGACGTAAGATAAGGTGACTCACTCGCCCGGAGAAAATAGCAGTTGGTCGTTGATAAAATGTCTGTTACGAGGTCCGACAAGATGACCGCTAATGCGCTAACGTTAGCGAAATCAACGAGGCTGTGGCGGACGTTGCTGTTCGATGTCCCGATCAGCTGGCGACGACTGCAAAAGCAGCAAGGTCAGGAACACCGCGCTCCGACGTCGGCGTACAAAACTGCTCCAACGTGGGGAAAACAAACTGTTCATGACCGCCGAAAATGGTCCACCACTGGGCCGGAATGGAGTTCAAAATACTGCCGATGTCATAGTCATTCAACGCACAAAACCGTATTCTGGTGCGTGGGTGGTGAAGCAGCGGTAACTGTTGCGACGCTGTGCTGTCACGAAATAAAAACACAAGATGGCGTCGCTGAGACGAAATGCTCAAGAAACCCGTTGGCGTTGATCAAAAACAATCAAAAAGCCACTTTCTCGATGCGATTAGCTGCTGCACGCTAGTCGCTACATACACAGAGTTACGATCCCATAAAGAAAGACTTATAGGAACGTATGTAGGCATGGAACGTGTATAACAAACACACTGAGATGGAATATTATTACAGAAAATTACAGCTGAAGTTCACCCTCGATCTCGTGCATGTTGCAAGAACAAAAGAAAAAGGACGTTAACATGTGGCCCCAGACAGGAATATTAATTCGGGCTCTGATTGGCGGAGGCAATCGCATTGATGAATATATTAATTGAAAGACACTAATTGGTTAAGCCATTGGATATACAATACATACCCATCCAAAATGTAATAAACTGGTTCCTTGGCTAGGCAAAACGTCTGGGGTGATTAGACACTTGAATTTATTATATGAAGAAAAAAAAACAGAAACAATTTGCTAAGATTACATAACAACAATGATTATCAAATTTTGCTTAAGAAAAGGCAAATAATTTTTCTTGGTTGCTACACATTAATTTTGATCATGAAACGTTTCGGATGTTCCAGTAGGGCATATGGACTTATAAAAAAGAGTGCCACCAGCTGAGTCGAACACCTTTTCTTTCCAATTCACGGCTCAGGAAAAAAATTAGAGGGAGTAAAGTTCGAGATTTTCTACGGATCGACCGTCGATCGAGCAAGTCGTGTGTTGCGCGATTGGTTGATGGCGCTTTTACTCCCAATCGACCGACAGCGCAAAGACAGAAATTTTCTACACGATCGACCGATCGGGCAAGTCGTGTGTTGCGCGATTGGTTGATGGTGCTTTTTCCCCCAATCGACCAATCGCGCAAAACCATTTCTAGACGATCGACCGATCGCTCAAATCCGTTCCCGCACGATCGATCAAACGCGCAACGCACTCTGTGACGATCAGTGGCGTAGCCAGGACTTTTTCAGTGGGGGGACACAGGGGTGGCATTGCTTTTCAGTGGAGGGCCCAGGGGGTATGAGTTTTTTCCCTTTTCTTTATCTTTTCTGTTTTGGGGGGCACTATGAGGATTTTTCGTGGGGGGGGCGGGGCACTGGAAATTTGTGGGGGGCACGTGCCTCCCCCCCCCGGCCCCCCCCCCGTGGCTACGCCGCTGGTGACGATCGACCGATATAACGCCCTTACTTCTCGATCGACTGATCGTGCTAACCCGTTGCTGCATGATCGCGCGATCGCGCAAGTCTTGCGTTGCACAATCTGGCGATGGCGCAAACATGTCCTTGCACGATCGATCGATGGCTGCGCGATCGATCGATGGCGCGCGATCGACCGATGGCTGCGCGAATGATAGATCGCCCAATAGCGCAGCGCGATCGGGCTATCGTGCAGATCGACTGATCGCGCCCAACATATATATATATATTGAGACGCAATAGAAACTTACCACTTGTTTTGGAATAGCATAAAATTGTAATGGTTCAAAATAAGACATCACGTGCTGCTAATTAAAATCATCACATACCCCTTGAGCAATCGCTGATGGTCAAACCAGGTGTTACGCACCTGGGCCATGAAGAGAACGACTCAAAGGTCACGTGACCATGTGTGACCGATTTGTCTGTAGGGGATACACTGACTTGCCAAAATAAGTGCACATATTACATTTGTGAATTGTGATTACTGATAATTTAAGGTCGAAAAAGTGGTAAGTTTCTATTGCGTCTCAGTATATATATATTGGATCGAAAGCTAAGGCCACCCTCCTGAAATTATATAAATATCATCAGATGCTTTGACAAAGTACAAACATAAAAAACACATCCATTTATAGGGAAAAGGGAAATCAAAGGATAATGGGGCGGGATCCAAAAGAAGCGGGAAAATAGTACTTAATTAAAGATAAGCTTCATTCTAGAAAAGCCAATAGGAGTATCAGTAGTGAACAATGGGATTATATAAGTAGTATTAAGGGAGCATCTCACACCCCAAAAACGATGCGCAGCTACGCATCGCTACGCATCACTACGCACTAGTATATTGTGAGCATCACACCCCAAAAATGATGCGCAGATGCGGACCGAGCCACGCAGTGGTGAGTTGTTCGCCTCACGGCAGTGTATGGAGTCACGAAGTGACGATAATGTGAAGAACATGATGCAAGTTGCATCATGTTCAGCGGCGTATACCAAGACGCAGGATGCGTCTTGAACGAACCACGTAGTGGTGAGTGGAATCTCTGTCACGATAGTGTAACTGGAGAAAAACCGTTATTGTTTGATCCAGTTGGGAGGTGCGGGAATGATTGTAAATCATGGAGCGCCGAAGACACTTCACGCAGCACAAACGAGACGTTGACGTCTCGTTTGTATTTTCACGAAGTGAAAACAAAGCGGTGGGTTCCTCGACGTCTGTCAAGACGTCGAGGAAGGAGAAAAGGGCGGGTTGACCATGCAGTGGGTTATTGTATTTATGAATTTATTTATTTATTTTTAATGTCCCGCGTCTATTTTTCCCGCACTCTCGGTGTGGGTCTGGTCGTCCATTATATGACTAGGCATAAATTGTTGTCGCAGCGGGCTATACAAACTCCGTTTCGGCTCGATGGTTCGACCCCTCCATCCATTACTTATTTTAAATTTAATTAAGGTCGTCCTTGATGCGGTGTGTATAAGTTTTCGATTCAAAGACCTTTTGTCGCAGCGGACTATACAAACTTCGTTTAGGCTCGATGGTTTGACCCCGCCGTCCATTTGAGTTTTAGTTTATCTAGTTTGATATTTCTATAGCAGTTACATATACGCCGGTTGCCAACATGTCTACCATTATTCTCCAAGATTTTTACAACACCGTAGATAATCACGGCAGTGTTTTACTCCTAGAACTTATACGTTGTGCAATACATATTGATCCCGAAATCCGAGGGTGGAACAGTATCCCTCCAAACTCGGTACACATTTTAGTAATTTCTAGGACGGAAGCCTTAAAATAATGCTATTTTGAAAAAACATTATGCATATACCAAATTCCTCGCCGCGCAATTCAAGATGTGTACAATTTACGGTTGGGACCTCCCTTTCCAAGAGTAGGGTTACCAGGTGGTGTCTCCCTCGACGAAGGGTTATTAAACAACATTTATTTAAATCTAAGCCCTTACTCCTATTTTCAATCTTAAATCTTTTTTAAAAAGAGGACAGAAACATCTTGCAACTTCAGCAATGCAGAATTGATGCTGGGTATGATTTTCGACATAATGAAGCAGTAGTCGTCAGTCAATGGAATTGGTAATTTGGGCCCCTTATACTTTTATTGCTTGTTTGCCCCTCCCCTTCGGGCCTTCCCTAGTTCTTGGATTCTGTAGTGCTGCAATGATAGCAATTTTTTTTTAGAAAACAAATATGTTGGTTCATCACCAGTGGCAGTACATGCCATCATCAAGAACTTGGGGGAGGGGGCAGGCATTTTATTCCAAAATTACCGATTCCAATGACAACCCCTGAATGTCACCCATTCTGAACTCACTAAATCGTACATACAGAGCGTACATTTATTTTAAATGCAGATTGTTTCTGTTTTCTTGTCAACAAAGGATCATGGTTGGGATCATTTACACTGAAGTCATTTCACTTGTTACATGTGTAAGACCATGTACACTCATTTCTAGATTGGTTACAAGTAGGTTAAACAGGCCCACAAAGTGGTTTCAATTGATTGTGGGGGAGGGAAATGTGGAACCACAAAAGGAAAGTCATGAAACCCAACAGACAGTTAAAATAAATATGTATTTCATTGTTTTATTAGCAATTTACAAGCACCCATACAACTCTTTGATTATTTCAGTGTCTAAAAATTTATGTACAAAATGGCATCTGATCTTTAGGTTGTAATTCTGTAGCATGGATGCAGCTACAGACATTTTGCCAATCATGTGTACAAACTTGAAAATGTAAAAATCAATGTAAAATTTGTTTTCAAATTGTATGAATTATTTTTTAATTATTTGCAGATTAGGTGAAAACAAAGACAATTTATAAGCATGTCACAATAAGGAGATGCTTGATTACAGTGTCACTATCATTGTCAATTTATCATTATATTTTTGTTATAAACTTAACCTAAAAGTGAAGTATATTATAAATAAAGATCACTCTCAGTATATAAACATGCAGTCCATCAATTAAATTTATTTTTGTACAAGACAATACCAAGACATAAATACCAATGTTGGCTTCATTTAAATCTAGAATTAAAAGGTTTTTCCATAAACAAAATGAAAAGGGCAAGCAATTATCAGATTTGATCCAGTGGATATAATTACATTTAATTTTGTTTGAATTGGGAATTATTTACTTTTTGACAACTCTTCTGCGGGGGGCAGGGGAAGATGGAAAGCACGGATGCAAGCTTTCTTCCAACTTTATCATGTAGTAGTCATAAGCTTGTTTTCCAATGAAAGGCTAATTAGCTGATATCCATACAAGCTTTGAATACTGCAGACATCAGCTATTAATTTTGACATAAGCTTTGTTTCTTCTTCACCCAACTACTATACGGCTGTGCTTTGAGTAGACTCTGTGGTACCTGATACATGAACATGGATGAAATGCACAATTATTAGCTAACTTTCTATTATGTCCCATGTAGAGAAAAATTAATCACAACATGGAAATGGAAATCTCAGGAGTGCAAACACCCTTCTCTCACAGGGAAACTTTTCCTTGGTAAAGTTGGAAAAACAAGGAAAGGGGAAATATTTATATGCTCTTCCATGCTTCAGTGTCTTCAGTAACCCCGAGCTCCCCCAAACAATTTAACCCACACTTCCTGCTCTTTGAATTTGCAGCCAAGTTTAATCCAGTTACTATACATGTAGTCCCCTTCTACCCTAAATCAACTTTGTGACTTTATGCCCATAATACTGAATAGGTTGATCTGGCTGCCTACAACCCTGGCAAACTATTTTCATATGAGTGATTGTTGATTTATCATCTAGCATGGTTTTTGAAAAGCATGTGTTGGGCTAGTGTCAATATTTAAAATAAAAACATAGTGTTCCAAGTCACACTTGTTTATTTCTAATTTATTGCTTAAATCTCACAACTTTTCGAAGTTCAACAGCCAATATCTCAAGAACTAAATGACCTATTAGAAAACTAAAAACACAATTGAATTCCTTACATTAATAGCTTGTAATTCTTGTGAAATGAGTTACCATAAATGCTTTGGCAATTGGTCCAATTAGTGGCACAGGAAGTAACGATTTTACAAATTTTAAAAGGTCATATCTCATAGCTTCAATTTGATGTATAAGTTGAAAAATTTGTTATTTTTTCATAATCATGAGGAGGTCATATAGGCCTTCAAACCACCTAATCTGACCTTTACTTCCTGTCCAAACAGGAAGTTCAAATTCAACACATTCTAATGCAAAATTGATATGTCTTTTAAACATGAAATTGATATTGTTATTATAAAAGATGATAAACCCTTGCACAATATGATATTGGCATCATCGTTGATAATTATTTTGATTGAACCGGAAGTTGACTCGAACACCGTGTGTTTGTTCTAACAAACACTTAAGCTCTAGTTTTTTAGGTGTTCGGGTATGTACCCGAAACACCTATTGTTTTTGTTCGTTTTTTTTCCCTTCTTCTTCCCATCGATTGTCTACAAAAAAAACACATACTTGCAAACTTCACATGAACTTGAAACTTGGCATAATTTATACTTAGAACTTAACACGTAGACGAAACAAAATTTGTGACGTCATGATTAGGTCATCAGATATCGAATTACGATAAATCAAAGTTTAATATTTAAAAAAATCATATCTCAACAACCACAAGAGGTAAATTCAAAATATTTGTACCATTGTACAGATCGTTAATTGTCAAACAATATTTACAAAAAGGTGACCCCATTTTGACCTTACTTCCTGTCCAAACCGGAAGTGAAAGTTTAATATTAAAAAAAATCAAATCTCAACAACCACAAGAGGGAAATTCACAATTTTTGTACCATTGTACAGATCGTTAATTGTCAAAAAATATTTACAAAAGATGACCCCAATTTGACCTTACCGGAAGTCAAAGTTTAATATTTACAAAAATCCTATCTCAACAACCACAAGAGGTAAATTGACATTTTTTGCGCCATTGTATAGATTGTTAATTGTCGAAACATATTTACACAAAGGTGACCCCAATTTGACCTTACTTCCTGTCCAAACCGGAAGTCAAATTTTAATATTAAAAAAAATCATATCTCAACAACCACAAGAGGTAAATTCAGTTTTTGCACCATTGTACAGATCATTAATTGTCAAAAAATATTTACAAAAAGATGACCCCAATTTGACCTTACTTCCTGTCCAAACCGGAAGTGAAAGTTTAATATTTAAAAAAAATCCTATCTCAACAACCACAATTAGAGGTAAATTGACATTTTTGCGCCATTGTATAGATTGTTAATTGTCGAAACATGTTTACACAAAGATGACCCAAATTTGACCTTACTTCCTGTCCAAACCGGAAGTCAAAGTTTAATATTTAAAAAAAATCATATCTCAACAACCACAAGAGGTAAATTCACAGTTTTTGCACCATTGTACAAATTGTCAAAAGTATTTACTAAAACATGACCCCAATTTGACCTTTACTTGCTGTCCAAACCGGAAGTCAAAGTTTAATATTAAAATAATTTCTAAATTCAGTATTGTATTGTATTCAAATAAACTTCTCGCGAGAACTTCAACAGACGTTAACATTTGACTTTCTCCAACACTTCGAATTGATGACGTCATCATTTTAACTTCAACCGAACACCTAGTTTTTGTTGTGACAAAAACTTATATCTAGTTGTATGTTGATATTTAATAATCTTATATTTAATTCCTAGTTGCATATTTTTATATATTGTATATATCACTGTAATTCAGCCTTTTTGGCTGCGATAGTGAAACAATGATAATATTAATAATAATAATAATAATAATAAAAATAATAAAAATTATTGTGCTATCCTGTTATTGAGAAGCGCCCTCATAAAGCTAAAGCACAAAGCAATATGTTCTTCGGATATGATTGCACGTGTTGTGATGAGCCTCTAAACGTTGGTAAATAAGAAACGACAAATAAAAGAGAACAACGCCCTCAAGCGATTCAATTGTGGATATTTATTGCAGTACTTTCTTTTGCTTTGGAGGTGTTGCTATTGACAAAGTACACAAAGTAATCGCAAAATACTTCGAATTTCTAGCTTAGTTCAGGTTGAAAGTCTTCACAGAGTAAGTTTAAAACTATGATTTACGAATTTCCTGTAATGGAGCAGTAATTCTATAATGCTGCTGCATATATATAATTATAAATGTCTTTGGCACTAATTTGTTGTACTACTAGTACTACTAGTTTGGTCGTGCATGTCGTGTGTCGTGTGAGAATTGTCAGTGAGTGTGATTGTGAGTACTGTCGAGTGTCGTGTCACTGCACTGTACTGTGTGGAAAGAATGTCGTATCCGGCCGCCACTTTTTAAGGGCCTTTTTGGATTTTTTTTGCAACCACTAACCAGTTAAAAAATCATTCTATCGATTTTTGGTGGTACAGAAAGCGAAAACTATCTTTAAAATCCACTTTTATGATGGTTTTCGGACTTGATTTCCCTTCTAAAAAAATCCTCCCCTTCAGAAAATAGAAGGATCCTATTATAGTTGCCACTACGCATGTACAATGACTGTGTTGGTCACTAATTGTGGAGTTGACAAGATCAGACTGACATGACTGAGGAAGTCATCGTATACCAAAATTGCCTGATTTTTCATGAAATAAATATCCTGGAATAATTTGAAGTATATCTATGTCCATCGTCATCCATACGTTCTCCACCTTACCAGGTAGGTAAGATTACATAATATTGGTTATATTTAATGAAAAATAGTGGCGGCCAGATACGACATTCTACCCTACTGTGTAACTGTGTGTAGGCTATGTTTTTTTGTAATATTTAATATCAATAATATATGCACGAAATGGCTCAATCAGTACAGCTTTACTCACATTGCATTAAGTTTTAATAGTTGAGAAATATTTTGCCAAGTATAAACATAACGTATGCCTAATATTTGTAGGCCTAATTATATTATAATATTAATAATGTTAGTGGCAAATTAATTTACAGCAGGCCTATGAAATGAATGCTTACGTTAGTGACTAACTGTCTTAAACAGTTACACTTCACTTGTCACTACCATAGCAGTAAGTTGAGTAACTAACGTTAGTGCTGTGGATCCACAGGTAATCTTTTAACCGGGTAACCGGCTGCCATAATGGTCCATTTCCCAGGAACCCATATAAAAGAGGGGATAAAAGGATTTCCAACGCATGCCACCGCACTTGATAATAAACTCTGTCACGGTAATATGCGCCATGTTTTTGACGGGGCAAAATTGTTTATTTCGGAGACTCATTACCGTCTGCAATTCAGCGCTCAAACTTCACACACGTGTCTGGAGGGCACGTGAAGTTCGAGCACCGAGTTGCAGATGGCAACGAGTGTTCAAAATAAACAATTTTGCCCCGTCAAAAACATGCCGCATATTACCATGACAGGGTTTATTCCTCACTCGATGCATAGGCCTAATGCAGTACAAGACAGTGGCATTCAATTCCATTTGTTCATTACCATTACTGTCATAAAATAAAAAATTACAAAATGGTTAAACTATCATTGTAAAAATTTTATAAAGAAAAAAGTACCTGAAACTTTATTATAATCACGGAAGATCGTTCATCAAGTGTTCATCAAAAACTGGCATTTGTTTTTTGAAATGTTACATCAGATTTCCAAACCAGTAAAAAGGAACAGGGTATTGAAATCAATGGTCGGGTACCAGTGAACCTGGGTACCCAGCACAGACGTTAGTAATACTAGTTAATATTATTCATATAAAATCATAGAAATAATATAAAAATTACTAACAAGTGACAATGACAACATCCCACCCCAATGTCATCATCCACTTTCCAGATCTAGAGTTCTAATAGATTCAGTTTTCTTCTTAGCAGATATTTGCATTATTTATTTGTTGATCTTTAAAGGTTGTTTAATAAGAGGACAGAACCTCACAGCGGCTGTGATTTATCATTACATTCTCATCTGACCAACTCAACCTCCGATGAGATGACATCATCAGAGAGCCACCCCTCACCAATGAGTCACTTCCGTACAGCTCTCACAATGATGACTAAAGAAGAAAGAGAAACACATCAGGATACGGTAAGTTTAAATAAGGCTAAGGCTGTGCATTTGCAGTTATTTCATGAACCAGTTACCTGCAATTGGAAATCTTTAGAATTTTGTAAAAACACAAATACTCCTGAATGTATAAAATAACCAATATGAACACAAGTTTCTTTTGTTTTACTATAGTCATAATGGATTTACTGTAATAATTTCCCGCTTCTATATTAAAAATTGCTCATAGCATCCCCATTCCCCACACACATTTCGTTAACAAAAATTGGAGACTTCCATTTGTGTGGCTTAAAGGGGCAGTATTGTCACGATCAGAGCAGACTTTCAACAGGGCATGGAACCGGTGTCCTAGTTTAAGATGAACACAGTGATTGAAATTTACTGGCTCATTTATGCAGCAGCAACAACCTTATCACGTGGGATATTATTTTCAGTCACTGAGTTAATCTAAAACTAGCACTCTGATTCCATGCTGTGTTTATCATGACGATATTGTTCCTTTAACCCTCCTACTATAGCTGCACTTTAGGAGCAACTTGCTATAGTGGTCAAAATCAGTCAACTGCCTGTTTTGACTGTTGACCCAAATGTGCACACAGGGACATTTTTTACTGTCATTTTGACCACCCTGAACAATACCAGACAATGCTTTTACCAGTCAAAAACGGTCGACTCATTTTAACCTGTAAATGTACTTACTACACTAACACATAAGGTTTGACAGTGTTTGACTTTCAAGTGCACTAGATATACCTTGGCAACATGCACGGATTACCGCACGGGCAAACTGGGCACGTGCCCCGGGCCCAGGAGCCAATAGGGGCCCTTGGTTTTCAAAAAAAAGAAAAAAAGTACTAGTAGTATTATGCGCGTGTATGGGCCCGTGGTGAATTTGTGCCCAGGGCCTGTGCTCATGATGATCCGTCCATGCTTGGCAAGTATATCAACATTTTGACTGATTTTGGCCCTTGCAGTCACAGAAGGGTTAAGAATTCAAATTAGTGCATGTAACCTTTCGTAATAAGTATACTTGATGGTCAGGACCCAGATACGTTACAGTTCACTTTGTGCTTCATTAAACTCAGTCACAGGTACTCCTGTAGCAAATAATTAGACTCCAATGCAGAGCCAGTTCAGTCGAAAGGGAACAATTTTGTAAAACAAAATTTCATAACAAGATCTAAATAATACCCAATGTATGACATAAATCACAATAAAGGGGGCCACTTTGCATCCGTCACGTTAGCAGTTTTTCCAATGGTTGTTATTTATTTTTAAATACCCGAAACCGACCAAAAAGTGTTTCAACATGTGAATGGACATGCAGGCTTATACTAGAACTAATTTGAGTTGATTTATTTTATTGATTTATTTTTTTATTTATATTTTTACCCTCAAATTTCCATAAAAATTGGACGGAAAAAGTTACCTCACTTTTCTGTCCATTTGTTGATGGAAATTTTAGGGTAATTAAAAAAATAATAGTAATAATCAACTCAAATTATCTTTAGGATAAGCATGCATGTCTATTCAAATGTTGAAATTCTTTTTGGGTGGTTTCAGATATTTAAAAAATAATTACAACCATTAGAAAAACTGCTAACGTGACGGTAGGAAAATGGCCCCCTTTATTGTGTTTTATGTCGTATGCCTATGACCCATGGATAGTTTTATGGTCTCTAAATGCACCAAAAATTAATTGAAACAAATAAGAAAATGTTAAAATAATAGCTAGAAACCTTGGTTTGGGTAAAAAGCTGAAGATAAGTAATTATTGTAATCATATTTTCATACAGATTCTACTGGAACCTTACACTTACATTCTTCAAGTCCCAGGCAAGAAGATCCGAATTCAACTGACTAAGGTATGATGTCACTTAACCCTAACCACCTAGGTATTCTGGTTAGGAACCATCCTGAATCCTCCAAAATCCATCAGTGCACTTTTGGAAACATGTCGTTATCTTCAAAATGCACCATGCATTTTCATTGATCTTTCGTATTCAGCACTTATGGCCTGTACTTCTTGCCAGGTAGTAATTTTGCCCCATTTGAAGAGGTGAAAGTACCAGTTTCCAACAGTGCTGAATTTTTCCAAAAAAGTGGGGTGGTTAGAGTAATAAATTTGATCATCTTGCCTGCAAAGGCAAGATGATCTTTATACTTTTAACCCATCTTAAATAAGATCTTTAGATTTTCAAGATTGAACCCAAAGTAACTGGAAAAATCACTACGGTTAGAGCTAATAGAGCTTATGTTTACATCATCAGATGAAACATAAGTTCACTTCAGAAATTAATTTATACTGGGTCTTCGCTGTTAAATCCTGCTACTCTCAAAACCAAGGTTTTGTTAAACTAGGAAAATGTTTTATTTAATTTTACTGAAACTGTAATTTTACATAATGTGTAACACTACTCTTTAGATACAGTGTAGATAAAGAGGTAGTATCGTCATCATCAATAGGGCATGGAATCAGAGTGCTTGTTTTAAATTAACTCAGTGAATGAAAATAATAAGGTCATATTACCGTTCCTGCTGCATAAGTGAACCAGTAATTTTCAGTCACTGTGTTCATCTTAAACTAGGACACCGATTCCATGCCCTGTTGAAAGTCTGCTCTGATTGTGATGATACTGTCCCTTTAAGTCATGATAATTATTATGAACTTGATTGCAGCACATATTTTAAAATTTCACAATTAAATATGATTTTACTCTGCAGGCGTTCAATTTTTGGCTGCAGATTTCAGAGGAGAAACTTGAAAAAGTCAGTGAGATTACTCAAATGCTACACAATGCAAGCTGATTGTAAGTAATGCTTATTGTTATTGTCTGTTAATGTTTACACTAGAGGATATCCTTGTACTTTTTGTTTCCTCTGTGTGGAAGATTGGTCCCAAATAAAATTCAAAAGGGTAGTTACATACTGTCTTAGGCCAAAAAAAGTCTCCGGTTTCTGGTCTCCGCTCCAGTCGCCTCAGACCTGCGCATCGGAATTTTAATTTTGTTTGTTTGTTGCTATGAAACAATGTCCAATTGCAGCCAAAATTGCTGGATCGATTGGAATTCCAGTTGCTCATAGTATATTTGGCACAGCACAAACCATCAATGCAGCTAATTATGTATACTTCCTAGGTCTACAGAAGACAACAGAATTACAACATCCGGATGCAACTAGGATATTTATGGGTCAGTTGCAATCATTTTCTTTTTCAAATGAGATAAATAATCTCAGCATTTATCCCTAACTCCCGAGGCCCATTTGCTTACACATAACCTGAACCCTTCCTAACTCCCTAGGCCCACTTGCTTACACATAACCTGAATCCTTCCTAACTCCCTAGGCCCACTTGCTTACACATAACCTGAATCCTTCCTAACTCCCTAGGCCCACTTGCTTACACATAACCTGAATCCTTCCTCCCTAACTCCCTAGGCCCACACATAACCTGAATCCTCCAAAATCCTTCAGTAGTAAAGCAAGCACATGACATGTATGCACACATGTGTTTCTAATCTGTGATACATGTATATGGCCAGGGACCCTCCCTGCATGCATGGAGCAATAAACAGTGTCCACTGACCCAAGCACTGACCTTGCAATCACTACAACAAACATGGATGTACATGTACCATGGAAAGGCAAGTATGCCTAATAACCTCAATCCTCCAAAATCCTTCACTTTAGCAATGAGGATTTTGGAGGATTAGGTTAGGGTTAAACCCAATGCCAAACTAGGTATTTGAGGTGAAAATTAATAGTAATTCTGCTTTTATCTTTAGTTTAGGTCATATTTTATCATTATCAGTGAAAACTTTATGATGCTCATTTCTAATGTACAGTACTCAGTAGGCTTGGGTGATTCTTGAATCAGTTCTAAAAGATTCTAAAATTCAAAATTGCCATTACATTTTTTTGAAGAATTAGGTATAGGGGATTTAGACTTGTACAGAACAGATTCTAAATATCTGCAGTATTTCGGAAACACAAAGTAAGCTATCTATACACATTGTACTAGCAAATTCCAGCCACTGTTTTATAAAAGAAAGTTTTTCAATAGAAAGATTCAGAATGGAATGGCAATTCTTGTTTGAAGTCATACCAGACTTCCAAGTGTAGTTCTCAACTGTTAATTATTTCTACTTCTGACAGCTAATGATTCTTATTATTGATTCGTAGAGCAGTTACTTCTCTTGCATCAAGGCCAAGGAATGGATATATGGTGGAGGGATGCATTTGTGTGTCCAACTGAAGAAGAATATAAAGAAATGGTACTGAAAAGTATGTATAATAATTTGATTTTATATTTGTTACAACTAATTAACGCTTTCATTACCATTGGTGACTTAATAGTCAACAACACACATACATGTAATCCCTTTTCACACGAGCACCGATAACAAAGGTCCTTGGTAATGGGCGCCAGTTGTCTGTCACCTCGGTCGTTTGCGATTTTTTAACAAACTTTCACACGACTTCCACTCACGTCAAAACTAACATCCCTCGTTTTCCATGGAGGGTCAAAGGTCATGATTGTGCAATCCAATATTTCACTGGTACCTACCGCAGAGCTTTTTCACTGAACACTTTGTTCTACGTTACCAGTGGTTTTCCCGCGAAGATATACGTGTTGTGTGAAGTCAAACGTTACTTTCTCCCACATTTTGTTTTCATTTCTTTCCCATTTCCCGACAATTTTATTCTCGTTTTATTATGGATATCGAATCAAGTGTACTTGCAACAATTCTGACGGATTCACAGAGCCAGATTTCTAACGTAAGGCCATCCAACGTGTCCGTGTCCGGGCCAAGAAAGTCTCTTGGAGTTACGATGAAACCGTTTCATTCACTGATCAACGAGCCATGACGCGTGATATGGGGACGTACAAGTTGTTTACCAACACACATCCGGGATTATTGCAAGCTGATCTAGTGACGTGTTCTGCGCATGCGAAATGATACCGCCAAAGCAAGGGTCCCCTGTTTGGGCGCACGAAGCGTTTCACACGACCTATCGTGGTGATTTTAACATCGATGCAATTTTTTGGAGGAGGTCTCGATCTCTGTTATAAATAACGAGGGTCCGAGGTAATTATTTAACAAGGATAGGTTTCACACGACTGGGATTTGCTATTTTTTAACATGGATGCGATTTTTAGTCAAGGTCCCTTGTTAAAACGGTCTCGTGTGAAAGGGCCTATACCCCCTGTTGCTTACCATTGTTGACTTTAGTCGACCAAGGTCACCACACACACAGCACTTAATTGGGAGTATCATGACCAGCTTTTAAAACAGCTGTATTTTTTCCCTTCTTCGCAGTCCATACCCATGCTATATATGGTTGGAAAGACTGATTCCTTATCTTTCTAATAATATAACCCAACCTACATGTTGCTATTATAGAAATCAGACATAATACAAGTCAATCCTTTCAATGGCCATTTGTGCTATGGAACACCATACACGTGTGTACAAAATACTCTCTGTGTTTGTGAAACAAGGTCAGGGGAAGTAAAATCGATAACCCGATCATTTTATATGCAACCCCATTGATTTTGGTATCATATGAAAGGGAATTTTGTAAGCAACAATCATTTCATTGAATATATCTTTCTCCAACAAATTCTTCATGATGAAAAAGTGCCTGTAAATGGATGCATTCTGTTGTGCAATAATGCGTGAATTCATGCATGACTGGGCAGGGAATTCGGTAACCAGTGCGACATCCTGTTGAAACAAATCAGTAATGAAAGGGTTACAGATTTAGCACCCATGTGTTGCAGTGTATACATAACTTACTTTTAATATAATCTTTCTTTCAGAAACTGGAGGCCTTTTTGGACTAGCAGTGAAACTTATGCAACTATTTAGTGAAGACAAAAGGTAGGATATTTAAGTTTAAAACATTTTTGAAAAAACAGTCCTGCAGTCTGAATTTAAAACTGAGGTTTTCAACCACAAGCAGAACAAATCTATTGATTTTATAATTAATTATATCAAATGCATTCCAGTCCCCCTAATACCAATACTGAGATAAGATAAAGATCCAATGAGGTAGCATGTCATTCCAGTCCCCCTAGTACCAATACTGAGATAAGATAAAGATCCAATGAGGTAGCATGTCATTTCAATCCCCCTAGTACCAATACTGAGATAAGATAAAGATCCAATGAGGTAGCATGTCATTTCAATCCCCCTAGTACCGATACTGAGATAAGATAAAGATCCAATGAGGTAGCATGTCATTTCAAACACCCTCGTACCGATACTGAGATAAGATAAAGATCCAATGAGGTAGCATGTCATTTCAATCCCGGCTAGTACCGATACTGAGATAAGATAAAGATCCAATGAGGTAGCATGTCATTTCAATCCCCCTAGTACCGATACTGAGATAAGATAAAGATCCAATGAGGTAGCATGTCATTTCAATCCCCCTAGTACCGATACTGAGATAAGATAAAGATCCAATGAGGTAGCATGTCATTTCAATCCCCCTAGTACCGATACTGAGATAAGATAATGATCCAATGAGGTAGCATGTCATTTCAATCCCCCTAGTACCGATACTGAGATAAGATAAAGATCCAATGAGGTAGCATGTCATTTCAATCCCCCTAGTACCGATACTGAGATAAGATAAAGATCCAATGAGGTAGCATGTCATTCCAGTCCCCCTAGTACCGATACTGAGATAAGATAAAGATCCAATGAGGTAGCATGTCATTCCAGTCCCCCTAGTACCGATACTGAGATAAGATAAAGATCCAATGAGGTAGCATGTCATTCCAGTCCCCCTAGTACCGATACTGAGATAAGATAAAGATCCAATGAGGTAGCATGTCATTTCAATCCCCCTAGTACCGATACTGAGATAAGATAAAGATCCAATGAGGTAGCATGTAATTTCATGCCCCCTAGTACCGATACTGAGATAAGATAATGATCCAATGAGGTAGCATGTCATTCCAGTCCCCCTAGTACCGATACTGAGATAAGATAAAGATCCAATGAGGTAGCATGTCATTCCAGTCCCCCTAGTACCGATACTGAGATAAGATAAAGATCCAATGAGGTAGCATGTCATTTCAATCCCCTAGTACCGATACTGAGATAAGATAAAGATCCAATGAGGTAGCATGTCATTTCAATCCCCCTAGTACCGATACTGAGATAAGATAAAGATCCAATGAGGTAGCATGTCATTTCAGTCCCCCTAGTACCGATACTGAGATAAGATAAAGATCCAATGAGGTAGCATGTCATTTCAATCCCGGCTAGTACCGATACTGAGATAAGATAAAGATCCAATGAGGTAGCATGTCATTTCAATCCCCCTAGTACCGATACTGAGATAAGATAAAGATCCAATGAGGTAGCATGTCATTTCAATCCCCCTAGTACCGATACTGAGATAAGATAAAGATCCAATGAGGTAGCATGTCATTCCAGTCCCCCTAGTACCGATACTGAGATAAGATAAAGATCCAATGAGGTAGCATGTCATTTCAATCCCCCTAGTACCGATACTGAGATAAGATAAAGATCCAATGAGGTAGCATGTCATTCCAGTCCCCCTAGTACCGATACTGAGATAAGATAAAGATCCAATGAGGTAGCATGTCATTCCAGTCCCCCTAGTACCGATACTGAGATAAGATAAAGATCCAATGAGGTAGCATGTCATTTCAATCCCGGCTAGTACCGATACTGAGATAAGATAAAGATCCAATGAGGTAGCATGTCATTTCAATCCCGGCTAGTACCGATACTGAGATAAGATAAAGATCCAATGAGGTAGCATGTCATTCCAGTCCCCCTAGTACCGATACTGAGATAAGATAAAGATCCAATGAGGTAGCATGTCATTTCAATCCCCCTAGTACCGATACTGAGATAAGATAAAGATCCAATGAGGTAGCATGTCATTTCAATCCCCCTAGTACCGATACTGAGATAAGATAAAGATCCAATGAGGTAGCATGTCATTTCAATCCCCCTAGTACCGATACTGAGATAAGATAAAGATCCAATGAGGTAGCATGTCATTTCAATCCCCCTAGTACCGATACTGAGATAAGATAAAGATCCAATGAGGTAGCATGTCATTCCAGTCCCCCTAGTACCGATACTGAGATAAGATAAAGATCCAATGAGGTAGCATGTCATTTCAATCCCCTAGTACCGATACTGAGATAAGATAAAGATCCAATGAGGTAGCATGTCATTTCAATCCCCCTAGTACCGATACTGAGATAAGATAAAGATCCAATGAGGTAGCATGTCATTTCAATCCCCCTAGTACCGATACTGAGATAAGATAAAGATCCAATGAGGTAGCATGTCATTTCAATCCCCCAGTACCGATACCGAGATAAGATAAAGATCCAATGAGGTAGCATGTCATTTCAATCCCCTAGTACCGATACTGAGATAAGATAAATGATCCAATGAGGTAGCATGTCATTTCAGTCCCCTAGTACCGATACTGAGATAAGATAGAGATCCAATGAGGTAGCATGTCATTCCAGTCCCCTAGTACCGATACTGAGATAAGATAAGATCCAATGAGGTAGCATGTCATTTCAATCCCCTAGTACCGATACTGAGATAAGATAAAGATCCAATGAGGTAGCATGTCATTTCAATCCCCTAGTACCGATACTGAGATAAGATAAAGATCCAATGAGGTAGCATGTCATTTCAATCCCCTAGTACCGATACTGAGTTAAGATAATGATCCAATGAGGTAGCATGTCATTTCAATCCCCAAATTCCCGATACTGAGATCAGATCAAGATCCAGAGAGGTATCATGACAATTCAATACCCCAAGTACCGATACTGAGATAAGATAATGATCCAATGAGGTAGCATGTCCTTTCAATCCCCCTAATACCGTTTCTGATATAAGATAAAGATCCAATGAGGTAGCATGTCATTTCAGTCCCCCTAGTACCGATACTGAGATAAGATAAAGATCCAATGAGGTAGCATGTCATTTCAATCCCGGCTAGTACCGATACTGAGATAAGATAAAGATCCAATGAGGTAGCATGTCATTTCAATCCCCCTAGTACCGATACTGAGATAAGATAAAGATCCAATGAGGTAGCATGTCATTCCAGTCCCCCTAGTACCGATACTGAGATAAGATAAAGATCCAATGAGGTAGCATGTCATTTCAATCCCGGCTAGTACCGATACTGAGATAAGATAAAGATCCAATGAGGCAGCATGTCATTTCAATCCCCCTAGTACCGATACTGAGATAAGATAATGATCCAATGAGGTAGCATGTCATTTCAATCCCCCTAGTACCGATACCGAGATAAGATAAAGATCCAATGAGGTAGCATGTCATTTCCAAGTCCCCTAGTACCGATACTGAGATAAGATAAAGATCCAATGAGGTAGCATGTCATTTCAATCCCCTAGTACCGATACTGAGATAAGATAAAGATCCAATGAGGTAGCATGTCATTTCAATCCCCTAGTACCGATACTGAGATAAGATAAAGATCCAATGAGGTAGCATGTCATTTCAATCCCCTAGTACCGATACTGAGATAAGATAAAGATCCAATGAGGTAGCATGTCATTTCCAATCCCCTAGTACCGATACTGAGATAAGATAAAGATCCAATGAGGTAGCATGTCATTTCCAGTCCCCTAGTACCGATACTGAGATAATATAATGATCCAATAAGGTATAATGTCATTCAATCCCCTAGTACCGATACTGAGATAAGATAAAGATCCAATGAGGTAGCATGTCATTTCAGTCCCCCTAGTACCGATACTGAGATAAGATAAAGATCCAATGAGGTAGCATGTCATTTCAGTCCCCCTAGTACCGATACTGAGATAAGATAAAGATCCAATGAGGTAGCATGTCATTCCAGTCCCCCTAGTACCGATACTGAGATAAGATAAAGATCCAATGAGGTAGCATGTCATTTCAATCCCCCTAGTACCGATACTGAGATAAGATAAAGATCCAATGAGGTAGCATGTCATTTCAATCCCCCTAGTACCGATACTGAGATAAGATAAAGATCCAATGAGGTAGCATGTCATTTCAATCCCCCTAGTACCGATACTGAGATAAGATAAAGATCCAATGAGGTAGCATGTCATTCCAATCCCCCTAGTACCGATACTGAGATAAGATAAAGATCCAATGAGGTAGCATGTCATTTCAATCCCCCTAGTACCGATACTGAGATAAGATAAAGATCCAATGAGGTAGCATGTCATTCCAGTCCCCCTAGTACCGATACTGAGATAAGATAATGATCCAATGAGGTAGCATGTCATTTCAATCCCCCTAGTACCGATACTGAGATAAGATAAAGATCCAATGAGGTAGCATGTCATTTCCAGTCCCCTAGTACCGATACTGCGATAAGATAATGATCCAATGATGTAGCATGTCATTACAGTCCCCATAGTACCTTTACTGTTATATGATAAAGATCCAATGAGGTAGAATGTATTTTCTATCCCCTAGTACCGATACTGAGATAAGATAAAGATCCAATGAGGTAGCATGTCATTTCAATCCCCTAGTACCGATACTGAGATAAGATAAAGATCCAATGAGGTAGCATGTCATTTCAATCCCCTAGTACCGATACTGAGATAAGATAAATGATCCAATGAGGTAGCATGTCATTTCAATCCCCTAGTACCGATACTGAGATAAGATAAAGATCCAATGAGGTAGCATGTCATTTCAATCCCCTAGTACCGATACTGAGATAAGATAATGATCCAATGAGGTAGCATGTCATTTCAATCCCCTAGTACCGATACTGAGATAAGATAAAGATCCAATGAGGTAGCATGTCATTTCAATCCCCTAGTACCGATACTGAGATAAGATAAATGATCCAATGAGGTAGCATGTCATTCCAGTCCCCTAGTACCGATACTGAGATAAGATAAAGATCCAATGAGGTAGCATGTCATTTCAATCCCCTAGTACCGATACTGAGATAAGATAAAGATCCAATGAGGTAGCATGTCATTTCAATCCCCTAGTACCGATACTGAGATAAGATAAAGATCCAATGAGGTAGCATGTCATTTCAATCCCCTAGTACCGATACTGAGATAAGATAAAGATCCAATGAGGTAGCATGTCATTTCCAATCCCCTAGTACCGATACTGAGATAAGATAAGATCCAATGAGGTAGCATGTCATTTCAGTCCCCTAGTACCGATACTGAGATAAGATAAAGATCCAATGAGGTAGCATGTCATTTCCAATCCCCTAGTACCGATGATAAGATAAAGATCCAATGAGGTAGCATGTCATTTCAATCCCCCTAGTACCGATACTGAGATAAGATAAAGATCCAATGAGGTAGCATGTCATTTCAATCCCCCTAGTACCGATACTGAGATAAGATAAAGATCCAATGAGGTAGCATGTCATTCCAGTCCCCCTAGTACCGATACTGAGATAAG
Source organism: Zoroaster sp. YZ-2022 (assembly GCA_029582265.1). Taxonomy (NCBI): domain Eukaryota; kingdom Metazoa; phylum Echinodermata; class Asteroidea; order Forcipulatida; family Zoroasteridae; genus Zoroaster; species Zoroaster sp. YZ-2022. The sequence goes on from CM055836.1 coordinate 16,624,409, forward strand.
ATAAAGATCCAATGAGGTAGCATGTCATTCCAGTCCCCCTAGTACCGATACTGAGATAAGATAAAGATCCAATGAGGTAGCATGTCATTTCAATCCCCCTAGTACCGATACTGAGATAAGATAAAGATCCAATGAGGTAGCATGTCATTTCAATCCCCCTAGTACCGATACTGAGATAAGATAATGATCCAATGAGGTAGCATGTCACTTCAATCCCCTAGTACCGATACTGAGATAAGATAAAGATCCAATGAGGTAGCATGTCATTTCAATCCCCTAGTACCGATACTGAGATAAGATAAAGATCCAATGAGGTAGCATGTCATTTCAAGATACATAATGATCCAATGAGGTAGCATGTCATTCAGTCCCCCTAGTACCGATACTGAGATAAGATAAAGATCCAATGAGGTAGCATGTCATTTCAATCCCCCTAGTACCGATACTGAGATAAGATAAAGATCCAATGAGGTAGCATGTCATTTCAATCCCCCTAGTACCGATACTGAGATAAGATAATGATCCAATGAGGTAGCATGTCATTCCAGTCCCCCTAGTACCGATACTGAGATAAGATAAAGATCCAATGAGGTAGCATGTCATTTCAATCCCCCTAGTACCGATACTGAGATAAGATAAAGATCCAATGAGGTAGCATGTCATTTCAATCCCCTAGTACCGATACTGAGATAAGATAAAGATCCAATGAGGTAGCATGTCATTTCAATCCCCTAGTACCGATACTGAGATAAGATAAAGATCCAATGAGGTAGCATGTCATTTCAATCCCCTAGTACCGATACTGAGATAAGATAATGATCCAATTCATTCCAGTCCTCCTAGTACCGATACTGAGATAAGATAAAGATCCAATGAGGTAGCATGTCATTTCAATCCCCCTAGTACCGATACTGAGATAAGATAAAGATCCAATGAGGTAGCATGTCATTTCAATCCCCCTAGTACCGATACTGAGATAAGATAAAGATCCAATGAGGTAGCATGTCATTTCAATCCCCCTAGTACCGATACTGAGATAAGATAAAGATCCAATGAGGTAGCATGTCATTTCAATCCCCCTAGTACCGATACTGAGATAAGATAATGATCCAATGAGGTAGCATGTCATTTCAATCCCCCTAGTACCGATACTGAGATAAGATAAAGATCCAATGAGGTAGCATGTCATTTCAATCCCCCTAGTACCGATACTGAGATAAGATAAAGATCCAATGAGGTAGCATGTCATTCCAGTCCCCTAGTACCGATACTGAGATAAGATAAAGATCCAATGAGGTAGCATGTCATTTCAATCCCCCTAGTACCGATACTGAGATAAGATAAAGATCCAATGAGGTAGCATGTCATTTCAATCCCCCTAGTACCGATACTGAGATAAGATAAAGATCCAATGAGGTAGCATGTCATTTCAATCCCCCTAGTACCGATACCGAGATAAGATAAAGATCCAATGAGGTAGCATGTCATTTCAATCCCCCTAGTACCGATACCGAGATAAGATAAAGATCCAATGAGGTAGCATGTCATTTCAATCCCCCTAGTACCGATACTGAGATAAGATAAAGATCCAATGAGGTAGCATGTCATTTCAATCCCCCTAGTACCGATACCGAGATAAGATAAAGATCCAATGAGGTAGCATGTCATTCCAGTCCCCCTAGTACCGATACTGAGATAAGATAATGATCCAATGAGGTAGCATGTCATTTCAATCCCCCTAGTACCGATACTGAGATAAGATAAAGATCCAATGAGGTAGCATGTCATTTCAATCCCCCTAGTACCGATACTGAGATAAGATAAAGATCCAATGAGGTAGCATGTCATTCCAGTCCCCCTAGTACCGATACTGAGATAAGATAAAGATCCAATGAGGTAGCATGTCATTCCAGTCCCCCTAGTACCGATACTGAGATAAGATAAAGATCCAATGAGGTAGCATGTCATTTCAGTCCCCCTAGTACCGATACTGAGATAAGATAAAGATCCAATGAGGTAGCATGTCATTTCAATCCCCCTAGTACCGATACTGAGATAAGATAAAGATCCAATGAGGTAGCATGTCATTTCAATCCCCTAGTACCGATACTGAGATAAGATAAAGATCCAATGAGGTAGCATGTCATTTCCAGTCCCCTAGTACCGATACTGAGATAAGATAATGATCCAATGAGGTAGCATGTCATTTCCAGTCCCCTAGTACCGATACTGAGATAAGATAAAGATCCAATGAGGTAGCATGTCATTTCAATCCCCTAGTACCGATACTGAGATAAGATAAAGATCCAATGAGGTAGCATGTCATTTCAATCCCCTAGTACCGATACTGAGTTAAGATAATGATCCAATGAGGTAGCATGTCATTTCAATCCCCTAGTACCGACACTGAGATAAGATAAAGATCCAATGAGGTAGCATGTCATTTCAATCCCCTAGTACCGATACTGAGATAAGATAAAGATCCAATGAGGTAGCATGTCATTTCAATCCCCTAGTACCGATACTGAGATAAGATAAAGATCCAATGAGGTAGCATGTCATTTCAATCCCCAAGTACCGATACTGAGATAAGATAAAGATCCAATGAGGTAGCATGTCATTTCAGTCCCCTAGTCCCGATACTGAGATAAGATAAAGATCCAATGAGGTAGCATGTCATTTCAAGCCCCCTAGTACCGATACTGAGATAAGATAAAGATCCAATGAGGTAGCATGTCATTTCAATCCCCCTAGTACCGATACTGAGATAAGATAAAGATCCAATGAGGTAGCATGTCATTTCAATCCCCCTAGTACCGATACTGAGATAAGATAAAGATCCAATGAGGTAGCATGTCATTTCAATCCCCCTAGTACCGATACTGAGATAAGATAAAGATCCAATGAGGTAGCATGTCATTTCAGTCCCCCTAGTACCGATACTGAGATAAGATAAAGATCCAATGAGGTAGCATGTCATTTCAGTCCCCCTAGTACCGATACTGAGATAAGATAAAGATCCAATGAGGTAGCATGTCATTTCAATCCCCCTAGTACCGATACTGAGATAAGATAATGATCCAATGAGGTAGCATGTCATTCCAGTCCCCCTAGTACCGATACTGAGATAAGATAAAGATCCAATGAGGTAGCATGTCATTTCAATCCCCCTAGTACCGATACTGAGATAAGATAAAGATCCAATGAGGTAGCATGTCATTTCAATCCCCCAGTACCGATACTGAGATAAGATAAAGATCCAATGAGGTAGCATGTCATTTCAATCCCCCTAGTACCGATACTGAGATAAGATAAAGATCCAATGAGGTAGCATGTCATTCCAGTCCCCCTAGTACCGATACTGAGATAAGATAAAGATCCAATGAGGTAGCATGTCATTTCAATCCCCTAGTACCGATACTGAGATAAGATAAAGATCCAATGAGGTAGCATGTCATTTCCAGTCCCCTAGTACCGACACTGAGATAAGATAAAGAACCAATGAGGTAGCATGTCATTTCAATCCCCTAGTACCGATACTGAGATAAGATAAAGATCCAATGAGGTAGCATGTCATTTCCAAGTCCCCTAGTACCGATACTGAGATAAGATAAAGATCCAATGAGGTAGCATGTCATTTCAATCCCCCTAGTACCGATACTGAGATAAGATAAAGATCCAATGAGGTAGCATGTCATTCCAGTCCCCCTAGTACCGATACTGAGATAAGATAAAGATCCAATGAGGTAGCATGTCATTTCAATCCCCCTAGTACCGATACTGAGATAAGATAAAGATCCAATGAGGTAGCATGTCATTTCAATCCCCCTAGTACCGATACTGAGATAAGATAAAGATCCAATGAGGTAGCATGTCATTTCAATCCCCCTAGTACCGATACTGAGATAAGATAATGATCCAATGAGGTAGCATGTCATTTCAATCCCCCTAGTACCGATACTGAGATAAGATAAAGATCCAATGAGGTAGCATGTCATTCCAGTCCCCCTAGTACCGATACTGAGATAAGATAAAGATCCAATGAGGTAGCATGTCATTTCAGTCCCCCTAGTACCGATACTGAGATAAGATAATGATCCCAAATGGTAGCATGTCATTTCAATCCCCTAGTACCGATACTGAGATAAGATAAAGATCCAATGAGGTAGCATGTCATTTCCAAGTCCCCTAGTACCGATACTGAGATAAGATAAAGATCCAATGAGGTAGCATGTCATTCAAGTCCCCGTAGTACCGATACTGAGATAAGATAAAGATCCAATGAGGTAGCATGTCATTTCAATCCCCCTAGTACCGATACTGAGATAACATAAAGATCCAGTGAGGTAGCATGTCATTTCAATCCCCCTAGTACCGATACTGAGATAAGATAAAGATCCAATGAGGTAGCATGTCATTTCAATCCCCCTAGTACCGATACTGAGATAAGATAAAGATCCAATGAGGTAGCATGTCATTTCAATCCCCCTAGTACCGATACTGAGATAAGATAAAGATCCAATGAGGTAGCATGTCATTCCAGTCCCCCTAGTACCGATACTGAGATAAGATAAAGATCCAATGAGGTAGCATGTCATTTCAATCCCCCTAGTACCGATACTGAGATTAGATAAAGATCCAATGAGGTAGCATGTCATTTCAATCCCGGCTAGTACCGATACTGAGATAAGATAAAGATCCAATGAGGTAGCATGTCATTCAGTCCCCTAGTACCGATACTGAGATAAGATAAAGATCCAATGAGGTAGCATGTCATTTCAATCCCCTAGTACCGATACTGAGATAAGATAAAGATCCAATGAGGTAGCATGTCATTTCAATCCCCTAGTACCGATACTGAGATAAGATAAAGATCCAATGAGGTAGCATGTCATTTCCAGTCCCCTAGTACCGATACTGAGATAAGATAAAGATCCAATGAGGTAGCATGTCATTTCAATCCCCTAGTACCGATACTGAGATAAGATAAAGATCCAATGAGGTAGCATGTCATTTCAATCCCCTAGTACCGATACTGAGATAAGATAAAGATCCAATGAGGTAGCATGTCATTCCAGTCCCCTAGTACCGATACTGAGATAAGATAAAGATCCAATGAGGTAGCATGTCATTTCAGTCCCCTAGTACCGATACTGAGATAAGATAAAGATCCAATGAGGTAGCATGTCATTTCAATCCCCTAGTACCGATACTGAGATAAGATAAAGATCCAATGAGGTAGCATGTCATTTCAATCCCCTAGTACCGATACTGAGATAAGATAAAGATCCAATGAGGTAGCATGTCATTTCAATCCCTAGTACCGATACTGAGATAAGATAAAGATCCAATGAGGTAGCATGTCATTTCAGTCCCCTAGTACCGATACTGAGATAAGATAAAGATCCAATGAGGTAGCATGTCATTTCAATCCCCTAGTACCGATACTGAGATAAGATAAAGATCCAATGAGGTAGCATGTCATTTCAATCCCCTAGTACCGATACTGAGATAAGATAAAGATCCAATGAGGTAGCATGTCATTTCAATCCCCTAGTACCGATACTGAGATAAGATAAAGATCCAATGAGGTAGCATGTCATTTCAATCCCCTAGTACCGATACTGAGATAAGATAAAGATCCAATGAGGTAGCATGTCATTTCCAGTCCCCTAGTACCGATACTGAGATAAGATAATGATCCAATGAGGTAGCATGTCATTACAATCCCCGAGTACCGATACTGAGATAAGATAATGATCCAATGAGGTAGCATGTCATTTCAATCCCCTAGTACCGATACTGAGATAAGATAAAGATCCAATGAGGTAGCATGTCATTTCAATCCCCTAGTACCGATACTGAGATAAGATAAAGATCCAATGAGGTAGCATGTCATTTCAATCCCCTAGTACCGATACCGAGATAAGATAATGATCCAATGAGGTAGCATGTCATTTCAATCCCCTAGTACCGATACTGAGATAAGATAAAAGATCCAATGAGGTAGCATGTCATTTCAATCCCCTAGTACCGATACTGAGATAAGATAAAGATCCAATGAGGTAGCATCATGTCATTCCCCTAGTACCGATACTGAGATAAGATAAAGATCCAATGAGGTAGCATGTCATTTCAATCCCCTAGTACCGATACTGAGATAAGATAAAGATCCAATGAGGTAGCATGTCATTTCAATCCCCTAGTACCGATACTGAGATAAGATAAAGATCCAATGAGGTAGCATGTCATTTCCAGTCCCCTAGTACCGATACTGAGATAAGATAAAGATCCAATGAGGTAGCATGTCATTTCAATCCCCTAGTACCGATACTGAGATAAGATAAAGATCCAATGAGGTAGCATGTCATTTCAGTCCCCCTAGTACCGATACTGAGATAAGATAAGATAATGATCCAATGAGGTAGCATGTCATTTCAGTCCCCCTAGTACCGATACTGAGATAAGATAAAGATCCAATGAGGTAGCATGTCATTTCAATACCCCTAGTACCGATACTGAGATAAGATAAAGATCCAATGAGGTAGCATGTCATTCCAGTCCCCCTAGTACCGATACTGAGATAAGATAAAGATCCAATGAGGTAGCATGTCATTTCAATTCCCCTAGTACCGATACTGAGATAAGATAAAGATCCAATGAGGTAGCATGTCATTTCAATCCCCCTAGTACCGATACTGAGATAAGATAAAGATCCAATGAGGTAGCATGTCATTTCAATCCCCCTAGTACCGATACTGAGATAAGATAATGATCCAATGAGGTAGCATGTCATTCCAGTCCCCCTAGTACCGATACTGAGATAAGATAAAGATCCAATGAGGTAGCATGTCATTTCAATCCCCCTAGTACCGATACTGAGATAAGATAAAAGATCCAATGAGGTAGCATGTCATTTCAATCCCCTAGTACCGATACTGAGATAAGATAAAGATCCAATGAGGTAGCATGTCATTTCAATCCCCTAGTACCGATACTGAGATAAGATAAAGATCCAATGAGGTAGCATGTCATTTCAATCCCCCTAGTACCGATACTGAGATAAGATAAAGATCCAATGAGGTAGCATGTCATTCCAGTCCCCTAGTACCGATACTGAGATAAGATAAAGATCCAATGAGGTAGCATGTCATTTCCAGTCCCTAGTACCGATACTGAGATAAGATAAAGATCCAATGAGGTAGCATGTCATTTCAATCCCCCTAGTACCGATACTGAGATAAGATAAAGATCCAATGAGGTAGCATGTCATTTCAATCCCCCTAGTACCGATACTGAGATAAGATAAAGATCCAATGAGGTAGCATGTCATTTCAATCCCCCTAGTACCGATACTGAGATAAGATAAAGATCCAATGAGGTAGCATGTCATTCCAGTCCCCCTAGTACCGATACTGAGATAAGATAATGATCCAATGAGGTAGCATGTCATTTCAATCCCCCTAGTACCGATACTGAGATAAGATAATGATCCAATGAGGTAGCATGTCATTCCAGTCCCCCTAGTACCGATACTGAGATAAGATAAAGATCCAATGAGGTAGCATGTCATTTCAATCCCCCTAGTACCGATACTGAGATAAGATAATGATCCAATGAGGTAGCATGTCATTTCAATCCCCCTAGTACCGATACTGAGATAAGATAAAGATCCAATGAGGTAGCATGTCATTTCAATCCCCCTAGTACCGATACTGAGATAAGATAAAGATCCAATGAGGTAGCATGTCATTCCAGTCCCCGTAGTACCGATACTGAGATAAGATAAAGATCCAATGAGGTAGCATGTCATTTCAATCCCCCTAGTACCGATACTGAGATAAGATAAAGATCCAATGAGGTAGCATGTCATTCCAGTCCCCCTAGTACCGATACTGAGATAAGATAATGATCCAATGAGGTAGCATGTCATTCCAGTCCCCCTAGTACCGATACTGAGATAAGATAAAGATCCAATGAGGTAGCATGTCATTTCAATCCCCCTAGTACCGATACTGAGATAAGATAAAGATCCAATGAGGTAGCATGTCATTTCAATCCCCCTAGTACCGATACTGAGATAAGATAAAGATCCAATGAGGTAGCATGTCATTCCAGTCCCCGTAGTACCGATACTGAGATAAGATAAAGATCCAATGAGGTAGCATGTCATTTCAGTCCCCTAGTACCGATACTGAGATAAGATAAAGATCCAATGAGGTAGCATGTCATTTCAATCCCACTAGTACCGATACTGAGATAAGATAAAGATCCAATGAGGTAGCATGTCATTTCAATCCCCCTAGTACCGATACTGAGATAAGATAAAGATCCAATGAGGTAGCATGTCATTTCAATCCCCCTAGTACCGATACTGAGATAAGATAATGATCCAATGAGGTAGCATGTCATTCCAGTCCCCCTAGTACCGATACTGAGATAAGATAAAGATCCAATGAGGTAGCATGTCATTTCAGTCCCCCTAGTACCGATACTGAGATAAGATAATGATCCAATGAGGTAGCATGTCATTTCAATCCCCCTAGTACCGATACTGAGATAAGATAATGATCCAATGAGGTAGCATGTCATTTCAATCCCCCTAGTACCGATACTGAGATAAGATAAAGATCCAATGAGGTAGCATGTCATTTCAATCCCCCTAGTACCGATACTGAGATAAGATAAAGATCCAATGAGGTAGCATGTCATTTCAATCCCCCAGTACCGATACCGAGATAAGATAAAGATCCAATGAGGTAGCATGTCATTTCCAGTCCCCTAGTACCGATACTGAGATAAGATAAAGATCCAATGAGGTAGCATGTCATTTCAAGTCCCCTAGTACCGATACTGAGATAAGATAAAGATCCAATGAGGTAGCATGTCATTTCAATCCCCTAGTACCGATACTGAGATAAGATAAAGATCCAATGAGGTAGCATGTCATTTCAATCCCCCTAGTACCGATACTGAGATAAGATAATGATCCAATGAGGTAGCATGTCATTTCAATCCCCCTAGTACCGATACTGAGATAAGATAATGATCCAATGAGGTAGCATGTCATTTCAATCCCCCTAGTACCGATACTGAGATAAGATAAAGATCCAATGAGGTAGCATGTCATTCCAGTCCCCCTAGTACCGATACTGAGATAAGATAAAGATCCAATGAGGTAGCATGTCATTCCAGTCCCCCTAGTACCGATACTGAGATAAGATAATGATCCAATGAGGTAGCATGTCATTTCAATCCCCCTAGTACCGATACTGAGATAAGATAAAGATCCAATGAGGTAGCATGTCATTTCAATCCCCCTAGTACCGATACTGAGATAAGATAATGATCCAATGAGGTAGCATGTCATTCCAGTTCCCCTAGTACCGATACTGAGATAAGATAAAGATCCAATGAGGTAGCATGTCATTTCAATCCCCCTAGTACCGATACTGAGATAAGATAAAGATCCAATGAGGTAGCATGTCATTTCAATCCCCCTAGTACCGATACTGAGATAAGATAATGATCCAATGAGGTAGCATGTCATTTCAATCCCCCTAGTACCGATACTGAGATAAGATAAAGATCCAATGAGGTAGCATGTCATTTCAATCCCCCTATACAGCTGAAATTATTATTATTATTATTGGCTGGATACGTTTATCAGGTCTATGATTTCTCAGAATTTCCAGATTTCAGTTTAAAAAAAAAAATTTCTCCCTTCGCCACCAAGGAAAGAAACAGGCATGCAACTTTTCAGCTGAACAGCTGATTTCCTCTTTTTTGGTTACTCAGCTGTGCCATTGAAAACTGAAAAACAAAGTACAAAGTCTGGCTGTGGCTGGCACTTTCCTCTCTTTTGGACAAACTGCAAGTTGCATGCCTGAAGAAAGAATTAAAGTAGCCTGTATTGTGGAGAGTCTGTAAATCCTCCAAAGTTAAACATCCAGGAGGTTCGGGGCTTTGTCCTCTAGACCCATCCTCGCTACCCATTTTTCAGGATTTTTTACTTTTGTCAAATCACACCGCTGGTTTATTCACCCTGCAGCTAAAATAATGTGGACAAAGCTAATAAGGACATAACATCCCAATCCTAATGTTGGAATGGGTGGGATTCGAACCCATATTACAGAGGTAGAAAGCATATACCATTATCAGTACTCTAACTCATATGTCTCAAAGCAAGAAAACCCATGAAACATAAAATCAAAATTGACTAATGTTGGATTTGAACTTCCGGCTGTATGGACATTGGTCTCTGAAATTGTTGTTCAGTAAATTTATCTTATTTTACATCAAATTTTTTTTTCAAGGGAAAATACAACATTGGTTATGTTGACAAAACTGCTTTTATGAATCAAGATATACATTCAACAACTAGCCTGTGAATGGATTGGCTCAATGCAGAGTCTAAGTTATGAATAAAGTGTGTAAAAAGGCAATTCCATGGTTACTGACGTTACATTTTTGAGCTATTGGACCCATTCTTAATGCTATAATGTCCTTACTAAATATATATCACTCATCAGTTGCGTTGTACCCAGACACAAAAATAATAATTTCAGAAATTTGTTGTATGTACGCTGTATAAGAGAAAAATGCTGGCTACTCACGTTACATGTTACGGAAATGCATAAAATGTCGCGTTTTCTCCAGTGTACATATTACAAATTTCTGAAATTCTTTTTTTGTTCTGAGTAAGGTCTGGGTATAATGCAGGGCTCTCAAAGTTTAGAGGAGTAGGAGGGTACAAGAAAGAAAGTAATAGGGTGCAGACAAATGGACAAAGCCCATTTGCCGAGCCCGAATCTTGAGCGTTCGGGAAAGCGGGTCCGTGGCCTCCCCGGAAAAATTTGAAAATTGTACTCTCTGAGGTGCATGTTTGCGGCCCACGTATACGTGACTGTGTACGTGTCAGAAGTACAGGTATGTGTGTGATCAGAGCGCATGCATATAGCAAAGTTGACATGGACGTTCATGTCACAAAACACGTGTTGAAGAATGTCATTGGTCTATCAAAGGCGATGTGGCGGAACTAACTCGTTGGGCATGCCGCGCCCCTGTCTTCTAAATAAGGATATCCCGTAAGTTATGTTGGCTTTGGATAAGGACATGACTTTGCGAAGTAATTTTTTTTAATATTACGAAACTAACAAAATGCAAAATATTACGAATATAAAACCAGAACTTGAATGTTAATTTGTTTCTATCACAATGAACTTTAGTTAAATTTCAATAAACCTTGTTTCCTGAAAGAATGAATTTATAAGAGACCTAGTTAGGAATAATTAAAAACAACAACTGCTACTACTAAACAACGATTTTAAGAATTAAGATTATTTTCAGAACCCAATATTTCTCGTTCAAAATCGATTGCGGTGTACTGATTGTTACTTAATGATAAGTTATAAATCATGTTCACTTTGGTGGGGTGGGAGTTTTGCGAGCATTCATTGCCAGGAATACCAACATGTTCATGTTATCAGGCCGTCTGTGCTCCGCTTTGCCGTGATTTACATTTCCGCAGCGGAAAACTGCGTTGTACGGCACTGACGCGTTGCCGGAATATCAAGATATTTCTTGCCGATCCTTGCGACTGAACCGATCGGAAATTGACAGCCACCAATGACATGATCATTACTGAACTCGACAATGACCGACTTAACACCTCCTTTTATGTATTTCTTTGAAACAAACTGTCACCTTGTCGGCAAATTTATGTAATACACAAGAAAGCTTGGTATCGGTGGGTAAATAAATGTTAATGTTGGCGATATGCTGAGGGATGGTCGGTGGCACATCAAAATAATTACACAACAAAACCAATTTCAACACCACTTTTTTATTAGGACAACAATTAATGTGGACATCCCCTATAAATAAAATCCTCTTTTTTTTTACACATCGTGGTGCACACTCCAGTGCCGACATAAAGCAGCACTTAAGGTCCCACTAATCCAATTACTGTGAACAATAGGCAAACATTCCATCCTGAGCAGCTAGTTTGATACTTGTTTGTAGCACCGCAGCCGGTCTATTTGAGTCTTTAATAATGAATGGATACAATGTATCACAAACAGTTTGACAAAAGTGTACATGGAATCACAGTACAGGAAACATCGTTAACCAATCAGGATACAGCTTACACAAAGCGCAAGGGAGCGTATACATAATGGCTGCGGCCGTGTCGCTGAGAAAACTGACTAGTTTTGACGTGATTTCAGGTAAATAAAACTTCGTATCGCACCGCGCGTAATCAGTTTTGCAGAGAAGTTCACAGAAAGGTGAACAAAATATTTTTGGTCATCCGGTGAAAAGTAGCCGGCGGCAAAACCTGCCGCAGGCGGCGATTTGCCGCCGGTGACCGGCTACTTTTGAGAGCCCTGATAATGCAACTACTGTGAAAAAAACTGTTGAGTGAAATATATAATACAGCACTAAGAGTGGGCCCAAAACCTCAAAAATGTAACGTGAGTAACCATGCAGTTGCCCACAAGCAATTACATTTTTTTTTACAGAAAAAAGTGTTGTATAGTTTTCTTTGAAATGAAAATACTTCAGACAGAATAATTTTTAAAGGGACAATATCGTCACGATCAACAGATTAACTCAGTGACTGAAAACAATACCCCACATGATAAGGTCATATTACCGTTGCTGCTGCATAAATGACCCATTAATTTTCTGTCACTGTGTTCATCTTAAACTAGGACACAGATTCCATGCTCTGTTGAAAGTATGCTGTGATCATGGTGACAGTGTCCCTTTAAGATGATTACTACCTTTACCAACTTCTCATCAATCTAGCGTGTCACAAGAGGGCACTTTTTTAAGAATGTTACTATAAGTTGATAATAATTTGGTAATTTTGCAACCGTACCTTCAAAGTTTAACTTATGGTTACTTATTAGGCTGCATTGGATTGTGCCATCCAATATGCAACAGAACGGAAGGCATTTGAGAAACCTATTGCTAGCTTACAGCTGATACAGAGCAAACTGGCAGATATGGAAGTACGGATAGAAAGTGCTAGACTTCTCACATGGAAAGCTGCAGCACTGAAGGACAGTGGCAAGAATTATACTAAGGTAGGTGAAATTGTTACAATCCAAGCAATTATATAATTTCAGAAATCTATTTGCCCCCAAAAAAGTCTCCGGCTTCTGGTCTCCGCAACCTACGCGTCGGCATTTTTCATTTTCTTTTTTTGTGCTATGAAATGATGTCCAATTGCAGCCAAAATTGCTGGATTGATTGGAATTCTGCCGTGCTGTGCTTTAAAACGACTTTTTCACATATGATCATTTGCCCAATTTGTGAGGCCTCTCTTAGTCACCATACTTTGTATATGGGAAATTTGATCCCTGTGTATACAATGTATCACATATTTCCCTGTTGGAAAAAAAAAGATGGCCAAAAACAACAAAAAACAAAAGATGCGTCACCACACCGATTTCTGAAGCCGACTGATACCAGAAACTGGACACAAAAGGGTTCTGCTTTCTAGTCATAGGTCACCTTCAAAATCGGTGTGGTGATGAATTTTTTGGGTGTTTTTTGTTTTTGGTAATCTTTTTTTATTGCCAACCAGTGAAATATATGTGATAAATATATATGCGGCTATTGGAACCAGACTAAACTTCCCATACTACATGTAAGTATGGTGGCTAAGAGAGGCCTCATAAAACATTCAGGAAAACGTTCATACCCCTATGTGAAAAAGTCATTTAAAACACAGGACAGCAGAATTCCAATTGATCTAGCAAATTTGGCTGCAATTGGACATAGTAAAAAAAATACTAAAAATGCTGACACATGGGTCTGAGGCGATGGGTCTGGTGCCAGTTGTGTAATGATCTCCTCTGTGGCATTATACTCCAAGAAAAATGGATGGTTAGCAATGAAAATTGCAAGTTCAAAGAAGCAGTGCTTTCTGGGTGATCAGTTGATGTGTTTGAGAACTGAATGAATACTTGACTTGTTTAATGCATGCTGTGCTGTCAACATGCCAATAACGAGATGCTATGTTGTAGCCTTCCCCCCTCCCCCCCCCCATATCAAGATTAGATCTCATTTAGTTCTGGAACTGGCAAGCTCTCAAGCGGAGAAGCCAAACTCTCTTGCTTGTTGTGCAATCATGGATTGTGTATTCAGTATCATGGAGTGGATTACAATAGGTTGCCACACTTTGTATTTGTAATAGAATTCTAGTAATATACATGTATAAGTCTAGAAACCTTTTGCAAATGTGCTTAATTATTTGTTGACTTTTTCTTTAGAATGAAAGCAAGTACTGGAGACAAAACAATTTTTCAGGATATCTAATTTTACCAGATCAAGTTTTTAAAAATAATTTGATAATGTTTGTAATTACTTAATTACCACTTTTTTCATTTTATTTATTAAAAGGAAGTGTTTCCCAAACCCTTTTATCATATTCACCAGAGTATTAGCCAGGATTTGAAAACAGAGCTTCCAAATTTGTTATTCTTTGAAAAACAGGATGTCCAAAACTTTAACTTACAATACTTTTACATGTGTATTACAAATAAAACAGGGTGTCCATTTAGCAAACAGGGCGTCCATAAGACACCCAAAGGTATTACCGGCTAATACTATGACGTTCATGTTTATCCATTATCTCTTTCTGAATGTCATTCATTTAACATGTTTAAACACAAACTCAAGTCCTTTTTAGTTTCATATTAATGTACTTCTTTTTGCACTTTCCACAACTGCTTATTTTCTTCAGCATTTTGTACAACTTGTTTATATTTAAACGGAAAATATCGTCACGACCACCAGGGCATGGAATCGGAGTGCTAGTTTTAGATTAACTCAGTGACTGAAAATAATACCCACATGAGAAGGTCATATTGCCATTGCTGCTGCATAAATGAGCCAGTAATTTTCAGTCAATGTGTTCATCCGATTCAGTGCCCTGCTGAAAGTTTGCTCTGATCGTGACGATAGTGTCCCTTTAATTAAATCGTACTTTATAAGCATACACAATATGTCTAGTTTTTTAATGTGGATTGTATGCTTTGTTGTTTTTTATACTAATAAGAATAATAATGAACAGTTCTTATATAGCGCATAAAACCTTCAAATAAAAGTCTCTAAGCGCTTAAAATTACACATCTCAACTGACTCTCAAAATCATATTACAAGATTTTACAATAATCGACTACAATGAACCCACATTTACTTATTAAACAAGTATGTTTTAACCTGGGACTTAGATTTATTGATAGTGTTTGAACTCTTAATTACATCAGGGATGTTGTTCCACAGTTCAGGAGCAGCATACGCAAAACTATGTTCACCGTAAAACCTAGAATGTTCAAAGCATATCCGTTACAAGCTTTGCTTTTTGGATATTGCCTCCATGGTATATATTTGCTATATGCTATTTATATTTATATAATATAAATTGAAAATAAATATCTCGTTGAATGAATGTTTTTCTTTTATAGGAAGCTGCAATGGCCAAGTTAGCTGCCTCTGAAGCTGCTACTTTCTCTGCTCATCAGGTAAAAATAAATCACTTTTTGTAAATTAAGGGTAGAAAGGGGTTAAAGGGACAGTATCGTCATGATTAGAGAGGACTTTCAACAGGGCATGGAATCTGTGTTCTAGTTTAAGATGAAGACAGTGACTGAAAATTACTGATTTGTGTATGCAGCAGCTACGGTAATATGACCTTATCATGTGAGGTATTATTTTCAGTCACTGAGCTAATTTAAAACTAGCACTCTGGTTCCATGCCCTGTTAATCATAAAGATATGGTCCCTTTGAGTTAATTGCTGATCATGACTAGTGGTTGACTCATGTTTGATAGACCCGATACACCTACCAGTCACCATTGACAAACGGGGATGGTGATACGTTTTTGTCACAGTATAAGTGGGCTGGTGATATATCACGCTATCACATGATACATCAGCACCGCTTAATATCGCTGATGGCCTGGACGACTTTACAACATGGCTGCCCCCATGTGCACGTTATTAAGCGGTACTCTAATGTATGATGTGATAGTGTGATATATCACCGGCAAACTTATATCGTGACCAAAAGGTATCACCTTCCCGTTAAGCATTTTCGCGACTTCTGTTGTGTCATTATTCTTTGTGAACCGAAGTTTGCGATCGGTTACGCTTGGTTTCATGTTGGCAGATTGTAAAAAGTAGCGAAAGTTTTGGTAATTATTTGTTAAAACATGATAAAATAATTGTTCGTATACCAGTGTATCTTTCAAGTTTATTACTAGCACTCACAAGTAAGTTCTGTTTTGCAAAAAAATGTTGAGAAACTTTGATGATTGAACACGTTGCAAACTGAAAACAATTTTCTGGTTATGTTCGCGTTTTCGCGTAGCTATGCCGTCATGTTTCTGGTTAAGAATATAACGTCAGATACAAGTTTCTGGTTAGGGTCACGAAAACGTGCCCCTGATAACGGGTAGTTGAATCAAGTGTTTGATAACTGTCTAACATTGAGTATGATAATAGTAACATTATGCTCACATGATGGTCAGCCATTTGCTCAAATATATATATACATATAATTACATTTCTTATGCCTTTTAAGTTGCACTGATTTACTAATATTGTCCAATTTATGTTTTGCGTCTAGGCTATTCAAATCCTAGGTGGCATGGGGTACGTGACCGATATGCCTGCTGAGAGATACTATAGAGATGCCCGTATCACAGAGATCTATGAAGGAACCAGTGAAATCCAGAGACTAGTAATTGCTGGCAGGATGTTAAAGGAACATGCTGAGAAAGCTTAGATTTTCAAGTTTTTGTAAGGGTGAATTCAGGGTATATACCAGGCCATTCCGTCCTCCCCTGAACAAAAAC
The DNA here is from genome assembly GCA_029582265.1 of Zoroaster sp. YZ-2022. NCBI lineage: Eukaryota > Metazoa > Echinodermata > Asteroidea > Forcipulatida > Zoroasteridae > Zoroaster > Zoroaster sp. YZ-2022. The sequence goes on from CM055836.1 coordinate 16,641,280, forward strand.
ATTTAGTTAAAAATATCAACGTTGGTTCATTTGGAAAATTAAAATGTGACCTGCTTCATTGAAATGAGGAATGTCCCCCGAATTTCACATTTTGAGATATAGATATCAACTTAAATAAAATTTAATGGCTTTCTGATGATGCCAAACATTCATTTTTGGTTCATTTCATTCCTGTGTTAGGATGTGATAAATTGATAATGTAATAATGCAGTCATGCACGTTTTGTGATTTTGGTAGTCCATTACACGAAAACATGTGTTGGGGGACATTCCTCATTCCAATGGAGCGGGTTATAAATGTTTACTTACAACTGCATTGTGAGCCTGCATACTTAGAAAGTGCGTAGAGCTCAAATATTTTATTGGGTTCTTAAGCATGCCCTGGACCCTCATGGTGAATTGCTTTCAGCTCGCAAGTCCACCCCTCTAGCATTAGGCACTAGAATGTTTCTTTCTCAATCATCCCTTTGTGTCATTTATAGATTTACTCACATCATGAATTATTAAAAATTACATGTACTTTGTGCATTGTTTTACACAATGTATTATAGACTGCACAGTTATCATTGATCAGATTAGGATTTGTCAGAAAGGACTTCATCAGATGGAATAATTTCTCAGAATGATTAACCCTAACCACCCCATATCCTGCAAAATCCTCCAAGGGGCAATTTGGGGCAAAAGTTCAGCACTGTTGGAAACTGGTACTTTCACCTCTTCAAATGGGACAAAATTACTATCTGGCAAGAAGTACAGGCCGTAAGTGCTGAATATGAAAGATCAACGAAAATGCATGGTGCATTTTGAAGATAAGGGCATGTTTCCAAAAGTGCACTGATGGAAGGTTCCTAGCAAGAATAGCTAGGGGGCTAGGGTTAATAACAACATTACACAAAGTAAGATTTTAATTACAACAATTGTTAATTTAATAATCATATAATTATCAATGTTAACGACCCCTTTACTCAATTGAGTAGGATCAATTGAGTTTTTAAAATGAAATAACAATTTTTGAGCCAATTTGTTGTATTTACTCATTTTGTAAACTTGCAATATTTAAAATGTAATATTTATAAATGAGTGTGTATAAAAAGCTATCCAAAATTGAGAGAGACCAAATGAATTGATTCATTAGAAAGCTTGTATTTCCTTCCAAATGTTCATGAATGTAATTTTAATTGAAAATTCTGTATTCACCTTATGTTGAATTAAGAGATGAATATTCCATGTTAATCCTTATTTCACCATATATTTTTGTTTAAATCATTACATAACTTTCAAATAAAATACTTCACAAAATAATTAACCAGAGCATAGATAGTGAGTAATTAAATAAATAAATGAATAATGTGACGCAGTGTGGAAATTTATAGTTAGTCAATTATGGCATACAAGGGAATTAGCAATGTAAAGTAAAGATTGAAAATGGATAATGTTAATGCATTTTCATTAATGGAGCTTGGTTGCTGATGTCCCATTATTCATTAATGGAGCTTGGTTGCTGATGTCCCATTATTCTCCTCCCATATGCGTAAATAAATCCATTGAGAAAACGCCGCAAAAATTCAGCACTCGTACTGGATACTTGACTACTACTTTACTATTTTTCGAGGAAATTTAACTTGTGCTAAGACTCAATATCACAGGACTCGAACTTAAATGCACAAGTACATGTACACTCACTGGCCATAAGTATTGCAACATCCCCAAAGTTCAGTTTGGAGAACTGTGTTACAATAATTATTTTATTTTATTTATACACCGTACTTAAGACTTCTTGAAAGTCCCTGTGTTTTGAAGTCAATGTTCGTTTTTACTGTTCTTGCTCGGAAATTATGTAATACACGATCGATGAAATCGGATTAAATGATCATCTCACCTGTTACTTGTAAAGTGCTATTTTGAGCATGTTGCAATACTTTTGGCCAGTGAGTGTATTAAGGGTGCACCCCACTAAATAGTGAGGAATTCATGCGATGAGCTGTTTATCGTGAAGTGTATGTCTCCACATTTTTCTGAAAAACAAAGATTTCAATGTTTTATCAAAAATCTAGTAGTTACCACTGAAAAGTGGGAATTCAATCAGATCTATTAATGGTTGCAATGTTATCATTTGGGTATGAGTAGGGTCCCTAAGAATAGTTAGGAAAAGTCGGATTATGTGAGCGTGATCAGTGAAACTGTTATAAAGATATTGAAAATAAATGATACGGGGGACATTGTTCCCCTTCCCTCAGGCTTGACAGGGTTATAGTGACCAAAGTAAACAACTCTCCGGCTTGGATTATTATTATTTTGAAAAATACAATTCTTTAAGGGTGAATCTGGGCTTAAAGGGTCTATGAAGTGTGTTTCTGTCTTATTTTATTTGTTATTATTTTATCAGTTGATATGAATAAAAACAATGTTAAGTTTGTTTTGTGTCTTGAATGGATTTTTTTATTTTAATTAAATTTAAAAAAAATGTTTCAAATTTTGCATGACACGACGTGGCGCTATTTGTGACGTACCCTGGACAGAGAACGAAGCAAACAAAGGTTTTCATCGTTTTCTGGCATGCCTTTTTAATCTATCATTGTTGGCCATCATTGTTGCCACTAGGTAATAAAACAGTCATGAACTGCTAGCAACGTGTGTACACACGACTTATGTAATAAACATGGACCGAAGTAAAACTTGTAGCTTTGCATGGTGAAGAGTATAAGTAAAGACTGTTGACATTAAAAACTTCGTGAAACTTCAATAGTAAAGCATGACACAGAGTGCCACGTAAACACAGGCTAGTGCTAAAATCTCCTAGGTATACGTCACAGATTTTATGTTAATAAGGAGGAATGGGAGGAGCGCGGCGCTCCACTAAATTTATTTAAAAAAATTTAATTGTACAAACGGACGCAGAAAAAATGGACAAAGGGCAAACATATTCTCCAAATAGGCATGCTTTATTGTTTACAATGTTAAAACGGTCTATTTTATAGACCCTTTAACAACATCTAGTATACAATATTTGGTAACAGGCTACATACATGATCCACAGAGAGTTGATTATTCTTTGTAACAAAGAACGACAATATGGAACTCCATTCTATTCACGATTTCCTGCTATCTTTGTTATTGTTGGGCATTGTTTTCAGTCTTAAATTGGTTTAATTATATATTCAAACGGCGGAGAAAGGACTTAACTTTCTCTACGGATAAAGGAGAACTGCCAGGCGATTTGTCCTCAAACAATCTGGCAAAAAGCCGCAAACAACGAACCCATTTAGAACAAAGATTTGTAGTCAATATAATTGTGACCCGGTATTTGGAAAAAACTAATGCCTTTCCGAAAATTCGTTTTATTTAATAAGCAGCCAAAAACCTGAGACTTTGTAATAATTTCAATGATCTGCTTCACCGGATACTTCATTGGATATATGTTGTGCCAAAGTTAGTCTTGGTGCAAGACCGTTATTATGCGGATCCAAGTTACACGATATCCCGCGCCAGTTGTAAATCACCCACCGTAGCTGGCTCTATACAATTTGGACGATCAGATCGCTGTGGCGCAGCCGGCCGTGGATGGCGCCCACAGCGGCGATTGGTTTATCAAACAGCGGATCGGCGCGTGTACGTATTAAAATCACGAGTAACGTCTTGCACCAAGACTAGGTATGGGATCGAGTGAACGAGCGAAAAACCGCCAAAGTGATAACCTCGCCCCCAGGGCTTTCGAGTAGTTTTCTGTAATAAGTAAGAGGTCGACCATGGGAAGGAAGAGTCACAAGACTACAACACCACGTTGTTGAAATCTGGTGATCTTAGTTTGAACTGGAAGACAGACACGAGTGGACGGTCATGTCAATATTATCAATCGACAAACATCGAGCAAATAAGTCGACGAAAAACATCCTCACAGAAAGTAACTATTTGGTAAGTACTCATATTTCATTAGTTTTGAAAGTTAGGAAAAACTATGAATCGTATTCAAAGATATCAGCTACTCGTAACTGCACGAATTTGCTTCTCAGACATGCGAGAATACGGTAGTCATTCGATCCAGTAGTGTATCGCGTTGGTATTATTATTATTATTTATTCGGCCAATGTCAAAAACAACAACATACAGGTAGTACAAAGGATAATTAGATTTAACAAAACGGGTAACTTAAATACAAGGTAACAAAAAGGGGAGGGGATTAGGCAAAGGGGTACAGGACAGGTAAGGGATGGGGAGGAAGGAAGAAGGGAGGGACAGGACTCTGGGAGGGGAACAATCCATTCTAAGACGGCCAGGATAAACAAAAGTGTACCACTACACTATAACTCGAAAGCCTGCTTATCCAATCGTAGAATAGAGTATGAATAAAAATAATTACTATAATAAATAATTAAATACTATAGAATAAATAAATAAATGAATATATACTCTGAATAAAACCTATAGGAAATTTGAAACACTGTAATAGAAATTTGATAGACAGAAAGAGCTGCTAATAAACCTGGACATCAACTGACATTAAACAAAAAAATAAACAAAATAAAGAGAGAAAAAAATATATATTAAACAATAAATAAATATAACCAACAGGGTCAATAAAAATTATAAAATGAAGTAAAAAGAAACATAATAAATGAAAAAAGAGGTTATTATGTCAAATAAAATAAAATAATAAAATCAAATACAATAAACAGGAAAAACATTAAACATCATTATACTGAATCAAAGAGAAATATTAACCTTTTAAAAACAAACTTATCATATCATGTTATATGACACAATAATGAGATAACACTAGCTCATTTTAACTTCACTGGACCCTGCATCTTGACAGTGTTGGCATTTAACTTTTGTCTGCTTCTGGTATATCATTTGTCACTGTCTGTGTACAGTCATTTTCTAGCATAGTAGAACTAGGGTTTTCAGTTCGTACGTGCTTGACCGAAGCCCTCCACACGCACAGCGCATCGCCCGCAACAAAAAACATCAACATTTTAAATCAAAAAATTATATTACTTTTACCTGTCGAAATCTTACATGTAATAGCTCATTGGAAAGCTTAGTTTCAGCTATCCAACAATGTACATAAAATAGCAATCGGAAGTACGTGCGAAAGCCTAGGTTTTTATGAATGAACCACTCTCGTCCCGCCCAGCCTTTCGCGAAGTGTTCCGAGATCGGGCGCATTCAGCTGTCTCCGCGCCCGAGTACATTGTGATTGACAAGAAAACGGGTTTCCTTATTGAGGGAAAGGGCTCCTTTACATACCCATGCTTGCTCGATCTCCATAACTACTCTACAACCGAAGTTACGAAGAGATAAAAAGTAAACACCGTTTTTTCGAGGTGAAATTTTCAAGTTGAAAGGTAAGAGCGGTGTCTGAATGAATTTTACACCTCTTTTCTATCATATGTGAAAGTTTTGAGCCGTAATGTTGTTTAGTTTTGAGCGGAGAGTGTATTTTTTACACCCTTTCAAAAGCTCTTATGAGGGAAACGAGCACGAACGCTGTGCGTGTGTATCACGGTGTGTGTAGGCTGATTCAACGGTTTTGTTGCCATTAGGGATGTACACAGTGTATGGACAGTCGCGCTTCATCGAATGCTGTATACTTGATTAAATAAAACAGGATTCCTCAAAAACTACTCGTCCGATTTTCTTGATTTAAAAACCATTGTATTTCTTTCATCAAGACCTTTAATTTGATATAAATATTGAGCATATTGGTTTAGGAATAATTTTTCAACTGAAAACCCTAGTAGAACCTTCCCTGAATCTGAATCTGAATCTTAGTTGGCAAACTATCCTTCTGGAAACATCACACTGACTTCAGACATACTGTTTAACAGAGGCGTAGCCAAAGAGGGGTGGGCAGGAGGTAGCCTATTCTAGGGACAATTTACTGTACTCACTCCGTGTATCCTTGGCCCTAGCGCCACATGCACAAAAACGGAGCAAATTTCCCCTTTTTTCTAATTTTGATCTTTTGATCTTCCTTGCAGGTGAAATACTGAGACACATTTGAAAATATTTTGTACAGTTATTCTAAAAAGCTTACCTAATCACAAATTATTACATCATAATAATTAGCACATCAAAAGTTGAAAAATCGCTCTATTTTTGTACATGTGGCGCTTGGGCCAATGATGTTCCAGTGCATTGGTCCTAGAGTGAGGCAAGGCAGAGGAACAAAATCATTTTTAATACTAGGTTGGATTTGCTAAACATTTTGCATTATGGCTCTATACTAATTTTTTCCCTTTACTGGAGTATTTTACAATCAAGAGATCCACAAACATTGTATTTTCTGTGAAGAAAATCATGAATGTATTCTAACAGTATTGGTAATGTTGGAAATACTGTTTCTGAGTATGCTTACTCTCTTTGAATCAAGGGAAATAATGTCCTATCCAATACTTTGAAATTGATATCACTGCTTTCTCTCTTAAACCAAGAAGCACTTGAACCAACCAGTTTTCAAAAGGTTCAACTCATGTTGAATGAAGTCTTGAGACAAATGTTACAACAACATTTTACTGTCATTTTGACCACCCTCAACAATACAACTTACAAGACAATGCTTTTTCCAGTGAATGTACTTAATGCACGTAAGGTTTATCAGTAATATAATAAAGACGATGGAAAAGTATTTATCAAAAGCAATTATTCCGTGTGAATGGCTTTTAGTAGGCAAAACAGACAAGTGTTGTATACCCAGCGTGGTTGGTGATGTATTTTGCGCACATCAGTGGCGCATTCGACAGGGAAAAAGTGTACCGGTTCCATGTCGAAGATGTAAAAATGGAACAAAAACAAAGACGTATTTATGTACAAAGTGTGGTAATAAATACAACATAATTATAATAATTATAAATATAATAAAATTAAACATTTAAATTATACGGCGGAGGTCTTGTAAAAATACGCGCTCCGCTATTGCGAAGCGCGTTTTTCTTGGTAAGATTTTTCTATAGTTAAGTTTACTTTAAATTCATAAGTTTTTCTATGAGGTCTTTTTTCATTATCAACGATGGCTTTAACATTTACATCGTTAGCATTGACATTTTTCGGCGTAAATTTAGTTCGAATATTTTCTTTCATTTGCGAGTATTTGCTTCGCTCTTCGCAGATTAAATGAAATTCTTCTTGACTTATATGACCGTCTTCGATCGCTTTCGAAACGTGGTTGTCGATGGTGTTGAGTTTACTTTCGGCTGAAACTCTAATCTCATTTTGTTTTGTTGCTTTTTTAATGAGTTTGTTTTCCGCGGTTTTGATCGCTATCGCCATACCACCTAGCCCTAAAACTAGTCCTTGTAAAGCGAATCCAATCGGCGATGCTACAACGCTGGCAATACTAGCAATTCCAGTCGCTCCGGCTCCCATACAGCCCAATCCCGCCATCGTAGAAACGATAAAACAAGTTTTGATGATTTTATATTTTTATACGTTTTCTCGCGTTCGTTTCTCTCTTTTAAAGTTTCTTTTTGAATGTCGTCGATTTTTTTGTAAACGAAACGCATTGACGTTTAACTCTTCGACGTTGTTAAAAGTATCCGTACTCACTAATGTCGGATAAATTCTCGTTGTTTCGGTGGGGGCGCTTGTTATTCTATTAATAATAAAAAAATTAAATTTTATTATTTTGTCATAGGTGGAATTGGAAAATATTTTATTTTTATATCGTAACAGATTCCTGTGTTTATGGCACCGTAAAAACTTTAGTTGTACAAAGACTTTTAAATCATCTCTATAATATTATGCTGCAATGTAGCAAATTTTGTAATCTAAATATTGCGGTTCATTTAAAAAAGCAAAGTTATCTCCATTAGGAGGGAAATCAATAGAACTTCTAAAATCATCACTTTGTTCACTTTTCACGATAAAATAAAAATTATTTTCGCCCTTTATAGATTTTTCACATAATGAATAAAATAATAAACCAGTGATATAAAAATTTGTTAGATTATTATACCAATATATTTCAATGTTTAGTTCTGGAGTGATAAAAGAAAGAGAATCTATTCTTTTTCGTTATAATCTTCGCTCTTACGACTAGGACCGTAAATACTCGCCATATTTATTAGTTTTTATTGTTATCGTAAGCGCAACCGCAACTCTAACTTTTTATTTTTTATATCGTAACAGATTCCGGTGCTTGCGGCGCCAAAAAACTTTACTCGTACAAATACTTTTTTATCTTGAGTTTTGTAGCAAATTTCGTATTCTAAATGCTGCGATTCGTCATCGAAAGAAAATTTATTATTTCGAGCGGGAGAAGGAATATGAGCCACGTCAGGTACAAAATTGCGCGTTACCGAGTGTGAATAAAGACCATCGACTTTCATAAATTTTACAAAAATTGAACAGTACGTCGGTGTAGGCTTGGGCGATATCGATTTTTGTCATCCACGATATATCGTCAAACATTTATCGCGATATTCGATAATATCGCGATTATTTTTCTTTTTCACGCATGAGTGCTTTAGAGCCGGTAATGACAGGGATGTACCTACACACGCGTCACAATAAATTGCCAGTGTTTATCTGAGAGACACGTGCAATTGCGCCGTTCACGAGTGCAACATATGGGGCGGGTTTTCGCTCCCCTAACCCCCCCCCCCCCAAAAAAAACACCAAAAACCGGCACAGCCATGGAGGCCGTTTAAGGTATGAAGACATTATCCAAATTCAAAAGTATGGTGTTTTTCCGAACGCGGAGAATCTAAGCTTTAATTTAGATATAAATTTATCGGCCTCCCTTGAAAACTTTAAAAGTTATTCCCAACCCTAGAAATGTTTTTTGGTAACACTGTATAGTGCTGTATTGTTTCCGGTGAAACCGCATTCAAGTTAGCTCGTATTTTTACAGAGGACTATGTCCATGGCGGCCGTTTAAGGTGTATGCGAGACATTATTCCAAATTCAAAAGTATGGTGTTTTTCCGAAAGGGGAGAACCTAAGCTTTAAATTAGATATAAATTTATCGGCCTCCTTTGAAAACTGTAAAAGTTATTCACAACCCTAGAAATGTTTTTTTTTCTCGTAACACTATATAGTGATGTATTGTTTCCGGTGAAACCGATATGTACTGACCGTATTTTACACAGGCTAAGTGTACATGGCAGGCCGTTTACAGGTGGAAAGAGAAATATCATCTCAGAATTCAAAAGTATGGTGATTTTCCGAAAGTGGGTAGAACCTGGCTTGTGATAGATATTGACACATTATCGGCCTCCTTTTGTTCGTAAAAGCATGTTCAAGGTACTAGAAATGTTTGCTTCTCGTAACAAGTTTGCATAGTGATGTATTACAAAGCTCAACCGCATGCAAGTGTGACCGTATTTTACACAGGGCCAAGTGTATGGAGTGCCGTTTAAGGTATGAAGACATTCTTGAAAATTCAAAACGTATGATTTTCCGAAAGCGGAGAACCTAAGCTGAATTTAGATATAAATTTATCGGCTTCCCCTTGAAAACCTTAAAAGTTTAATGTGCTGTGCAACTTACGGCCAAATGTTTTTTTCGTAATGCACTGTATATCTGTTATTGTTTGCGGTGAAACCATGTCAAGTTACTGCTCGTATTTTACACAGGACTAAGTGTTCCATGAGTGCGTTGATAAGGTATTAAGACATTATCCACTATTCAGAAGTATGCAAGTTTAGCTCACTGAAAGGGAGAACGTAAGCTTTAATTTAGATGATAAATTGTATCGTATCTCCCATAAAAGAAATCCTTGTGTCAAATTCCGCGAACGTGGCGGCTAAAATGTTTTTTTTGTTCGTAACACTTGTATAGTACTTGTATTGTTTCACCAGATCGCTGGCCAGACGTTGACGGTATTTTACAGCAGGGTTATGTCTATGGAGGCTGGGCGCCATCCTGTAGCTCACCACATTATCCTGAAAGCTAAAAAGTCATTGTCTTTTCCGAAAGAAAGAAGAACCTGCTTTCCATTGCTGGCACCATATGAATTTGTTTCCCTTTGAAATCTGCATTAAAAGTTATTCCGTAACCCATTTAGAAATTTTTTTCCGTAACACTGTAATAATTGATCCATTGTTTTACCAAGATCGCTAGACCCATACATTGACCCCTCCTGCTCATGTACCGTGTCCATAGTGAGGCCGCATGCAGGCGAAGAAATTATCCAAATTCAGCATACACATGCTAGTTATGGGTTAATCAACTCCGAAAGAGAGAACCTAACCATCTCCAATTTGGATATAAATTTGATCGGCCTCCCTTGTTAAATCTTATCCAAAAGTTATTCCACCGACCCTAGAAATGTGGACTCTTCTGTCCGGCACACTGCTTGCAGTATTGTATGCTGAACATGGATCCACTAAGATCGCTAGAAATCATTTCGTATTTGAATTTTACAGGGTTGAAGGTCCTGGAGAAATGCGGTATACCAAATTACCATTTCTCCTGCTGCTAATCCTTGCTTTTAGAGAACCCGCTTCTCATTTGATATAAATTTCGATCGGCCTCCCTTGAAATCTTAAAAAGTTACCTTCCAGTTCGTGGACGTCCATACGACCTGTTTTTTTGTTACGGTTTAACACTTGTGCCATAGTATTGCATTGGATTTTTCCACCAGATAGTCCGTTGCAAATTGACGGTATCCTTGTACAGAGGAAACGAATCCTGAAGGTATTTTGTTGCAAATGGAGCCGTGTTTCATGTACTTCTGGACAACAAATGTCCTCTGCTCAACTGTAAAAACTGGACCATCGTGTTTGGATGAAAGTAGAGAAGTTTCACTAAGCTTTCACGTTTCGCTGCATCCATAAGCATACATTACACAATGCAGGCCTAGGATGAACATTCATGTGTTCCCGACCCTGAAATGTTTTGGTATTCTGTAACACTTGTACATGGTTGATTGTTTATTCAAATTCGGATCAAGCAGTAACTTGTCACGGTCCTGCTTTTACAGTACCCTTAACATCTGGAGGCCGTTCACTCATCTGTGTCGAAGAACATTATCCAAAGTTCAAAAGTATTGTGTATATTATTCTGCCCTTTCTAGAGGATATATTTCTTTCCCATTTGGATATGAATTTACCGGCCTCCCTTGAAAAATTTACAGAAAGTTATTCCCGACCCTAGAAATTTTGTTTTTCGTAACACTGTATATATTGTATTGTTTCCACTCAGATCGCTATGCAACGTATGACCGGTATTTTACATAGAGGGATAAGTGTACATGGAGGCCGTGCTTAAGGTATGAAGAAATTATCCAAATTCAAAAGGGTGATTGTTTTCCGAAAGAGAAGAACCTCAACCTTAAATCGGATATAAATTTACCGGCCTCCCTTGAAAATCTTTTAAAAGTTATTCACTGACCCTAAAAATGTTTTTGTCTGTAACACTGTACAGTGATTGGATTATCGCACTAGATCGCTATGTGCAACTTGACCGGTATTTTACAAGCAGAGGGTTAAGTGTCCATGGAGGCCACGTGTAAGGTATGAAGAAATTATCCAAATTAAAAGTATGGTGATTTTCCGAAAGAGGAGAACGTAAGCTTTCATTTGGATATGAATTCTCACTCGGCCTTCCCCTTGAAAAACGTAGTTATTCCCGACCCAGAAATTCTTTGTTTTCGTAACACTGTAGGTTATTGTTACACAGCCTCCACTCAGATCGCATTCAACTTATAGCCGGTATTTACAGAGGACTAAGTGTCTCATGGAGGCCGTGTAAGGTATGGAAGACATTATCCAAATTCAAAAGTATTGCAGTTTTTCTCCCGAAAGAGAAGAACTTAACCTTTAATTTAGACATAAATTTATCGGCCTCCCTTTGAAAATCTTTTAAAAGTTATTCTGAACCCTTAAACAGCCAATGTTTTTTTTTTGTCTGGGTAACACTGTACAGTGCTGTATTGTTTCCATCAGATCGCTAGCAACTTGATTTGGTATATTACAGAGGGTTAAGGCCCATGGAGGTTGTGTAATGTATGAAGAAATTATGCAAATTAAAATGTATCGTTTTTCCAAAGAGGAGAACCTAAGCTTTCATTTGAATATAAATTTATCGGCCTCCCTTTGAAATCTTTTAAAAGTTATTCCTGACCCTAGAAATGTTTTTTTTTCTCGTAACACTGTACAGTAGGCTGTATTGTTTCCACTTTAAGATCGCTAAAGTAAATCTTGACGGTATTTTATAGAGGGTTACCGTGTCCATGGAGGCCGTATTGTATGAAGAAATTATTCCAATTCAAAAGTAGTCGTGGGTTTTTCAGAAAGTAGAGAACCTAAGCTTTCATTTGGATATAAATTTATCGGCCTCCCTTGAAATCTTTAAAAGTTATTCCCGACCCTAGAAATGTTTTTTTCCGTAACACTGTACAGTATTGTATTGTTTCCACTCGGATCGCTAGCAACTTGACGGTATTTTACAGAGCGTTAACTGTCCCGGATGTGTACAGGCGAAGAAATTATCCAAATTCAAAAGTATTATAGTTTTTCCGAAAGAGGAGAACGTAAGTTTTCATTTGGATATGAATTTACCGGCCTCCCCTTGAAATCTCATCTTAAAAGTTATTCCCCAGACCCATGAAATGTTTGTTTTCGTAACACTGTACAGTATTGCATTGTTTCCACTCAGATCTTGCCAGCAAACTTATACGGTATTATTACAGAGGTTATAAGTGCCATGCGGAGGCCGTAATGATATGGCGTAAGAAATTATCCAAATTCAAAAGTATTTTTTTTCCGAAAGAGAAGAACCTAACCTTTAATTTGGATATAAATTTATCGGCCTCCCTTGAAATCTTTAAAAGTTATTCCCGACCCTAAAAATGTTTTTTTCCCGTAAAACTGTACAGTATTGGATTGTTTCCACTCAGATCGCTAGCAACTTGACGGTATATTACAGAGGGTTAAGTGTCCATGGAGGCCGTGTAATGTATGAAGAAATTATCCAAATTCAAATGTATCGTGTTTTTCCGAAAGAGGAGAACCTAAGCTTTCATTTGGATATAAATTTATCGGCCTCCCTTGAAATCTTTAAAAGTTATTCCCAACCCTAGAAATGTTTTATTTTTCGTAACACTGTACAGTATTGGATTGTTTCCATTCGGATCGCTAGCAACTTGACGGTATTTTACAGAGGGTTAAGTGTCCATGGAGGCCGTGTAATGTATGAAGAAATTATCCAAATCCAAAAGTATTGTGTTTTTCCGAAAGAGGTGAACCTAAGCTTTCATTTGGATATAAATCATCGGCTGCCTCCTTGAAAATCTTTAAAGTTATCTCGACCCTAGAAATGTTTTTTCGTAACACTGTATATATTGTATTGTGCCACACCAGATCGCTAGCAACTTATACGGCATTTTACAGAGGATAAGTGTCCATGCGGAGGCCGTGTAAGGTATGGCGAAGAAATTATCCAAATTCAAAAAGTATTGTTTTTCCCGAAAGAGGAAGAACCTCAACTCTTTAATTTGATATAAATTTATCGGCCTCCTTTTGAAATCTTTTAAAAAGTTATTCCCTGACCCTAGAAATGTTTTTTGTTCCGTAACACTGTGCCAGTATATTGGATTGTTTCCACTCAGATCGCTAGCAACTTTGACGGTATTTTACAGAGGGTTAAGTGTCCATGGAGGCTGTGTAATGGGCGAAGAAATTACTCCAAACTAAAAGTATTGTGTTTTTCCGAAAGAGGAGAGAACCTAAGCTTTCATTTGGATATAAATTTCATCGGTCTCCCCTTGGAAAATCTTTAAAAGTTATTCCCGACCCTAGAAATTTTGTTTTTCGTAACACTGTACAGTATTGTATTGTTTCCACTCAGATCGCTAGCAACTTGATTTGGCATTTGCTACAGAGGGATAAGGTCTCATGGAGGCCGTGTATGGCGAAGAAACTATCCAAAACCAAAAGTATTGTGTTTTTCAGAAAGAGGTGAAGCTAAGCTTTACTTTGGATATAAATTTATCGGCCTCCCTTGAAAACTTTAAAAGTTATTCCCGACCCTAAAAATTTGTTTTTTCGTAACACTGTACAGTATTTGATTGTTTCCACTCAGATCGCTAGCAACTTGACGGTATTTTACAGAGGGTTGGAAAGTCCATGGAGGCCGTGTAAGGTATGAAGAAAATTATCCAAATTCAAAGGTATTGTATTTTCCAAAAGAGAAGAACCTAAGCTTTAATTTGGATATAAATTAATCGGCCTCCCTTGAAATCTTTAAAAGTTATTCCCGACCCTAGAAATTTTTTATTTTTCGTAACACTGTATAGTATTGTATTGTTTCACTCAGATCGCAAGCAACTTGACGGTATTTTACAGATGGTACCGTGTCCATGGAGGCCGTGTAATGTATGAAGAAATTATCCAAATTCAAATGTATTGTGTTTTTCCGAAAGAGGAGAACCTAAGCTTTCATTTGGATATAAATTTATCGGCCTCCCTTGAATTCTTTAAAAGTTATTCCTGACACTAGAAATGTTTTTTTCCGTGTACTGTACAGTAATAGTATTGTTTCCACCTCGGTATCGCTAGCAACTGACGGTATTTATACAGAGGGATAAGTGTCCATGGAGGCCGCAAGGTATGGCGAAGAAATTATCCAAATTCAAAAGTATTGTTTTTCCGAAAGAGGAGAACCCAAGCTTTCATTTGGATATAAATTTATCGGCCTCCCTTGAAATCTTTAAAAGTTATTCCCAACCCTAGAAATGTTTTATTTTTCGTAACACTATACAGTATTGTATTGTTTCCACTCAGATCGCTAGCAACTTGACGGTATTTTACAGAGGGTTAAGTGTCCATGGAGGCCGTGTAAGGTATGAAGAAATTATCAAAATTCAAAAGTATTGTGTTTTTCCGAAAGAGGAGAACCTAAGCTTTCATTTGGATATAAATTTATCGGCCTCCCTTGAAATCTTTAAAAGTTATTTCCGACCCTAGAAATTTTGTTTTTCGTAACACTGTACAGTATTGTATCGTTTCCACTCAGATCGCTAGCAACTTATACGGTATTTTACAGAGGGATAAGTGTCTATGGAGGCCGTGTAAGGTATGAAGAAATTATCCAAATTCAAAAGTATTGTGTTTTTCCGAAAGAGAAGAACCTAACCTTTAATTTGGATATAAATTTATCGGCCTCCCTTGAAATCTTTAAAAGTTATTCCCGACCCTAAAAATGTTTTTTTTCAGTAAAACTGTACAGTATTGGATTGTTTCCACTCAGATCGCTAGCAACTTGACGGTATATTACAGAGGGTTAAGTGTTCATGGAGGCCGTGTAATGTATGAAGAAATTATCCAAATTCAAATGTATCGTTTTTCCGAAAGAGGAGAACCCTAAGCTTTCATTTGGATATAACTTATCGGCCTCCCTTTGAAATCTTTGGAAGTTATTCCCTGACCCCAGAAATATTTTATTTTTCGTAGCACTGTACAGTATTGTATTGGTACTAATTCGGACTCGCTAGCAACTTGACGGTATTATTTACAGAGGGTTAAGTGTCCATGGAGGCCGTAAGGTATGAAGAAATTATCCAATTCAAGTATTGTGTTTTTTCAGAAAGAGGTGAACCTAAGCTTTAATTTGGATATAAATTTATCGGCCTCCTTGAAAAATCTTTAAAAGTTATTCCCGACCCCAGAAATGTTTGTTTCGTGTAACACTGTACAGTATTGTATTGTTTACCACTCGGATCGCTAGCAACCTTGATCGGTATTTTTACAGAGGGTTAAGTGGTCCATGGAGGCCGTGTAATGGTATGAAGAAATTATCCAAAATTCAAAAGGTATTGTATTTTTCCGAAAGAGGAGAACCCTAAGCTTTCATTTGATATAAATTTAATCGGCTCTCGAAAATCTTTAAAAGTTATTCGGTCGACCCCTAGAAATTTTAGTTTTTCGTAACACTGTATGAAGTATTGTATTGTTTCCACTCAGATCGGGTTAGCAACTTATACGGTATTTTGCTACAGGATGGTAAATTGTGTCCATGGAGGCCCGTGTAATGTATGAAGAAATTATCCAAATTCAAAATGTATTGTGTTTTTCCGAAAGAGAAGAACCTAAGCTTTCATTTGGATATATAACTTATCGGCCTCCCTTGGAAATCTTTTCTTTAAAAGTTATTCCCTGACCCTAGAAATGTTTTTTTCGTAACACTGTACAGTATTGTATTGTTTCCACTCAGATCAAGCAAGTAACTTGACGGTATTTTACAGAGGATATGTCCATGGAGGCCGTATAAGGTATGAAGAAATTATCCAAATTCAAAAGTATTGTTTTTCCGAAAGAGGAGAACCCAAGCTTTCATTTGGATATAAATTTATCGGCCTCCCTTGAAATCTTTAAAAGTTATTCCCAACCCTAGAAATGTTTTATTTTTCGTAACACTATACAGTATTGTATTGTTTCCACTCAGATCGCTAGCAACTTGACGGTATTTCATGAGGGTTAAGTGTCCATGGATGTTGTGTAAGGTATGAAGAAATTATCCGTAAATTCAAAAGTATTGTGTTTTTTCCGAAAGAGGTGAACCCAAGCTTTTTAATTTGATATAAATTTATCGGCCTCCCTCGAAATCTTCTAAAGTTATTCCCGACCCCTAGAAATTGTTTTATTTTTTCGTAACACCATACAGTATTGTATTGTTTCCACCTCAGACTCGCCAGCAACTTGACGGTATTTTTACAGAGGGCGATGTCCATGGAGGCCGTGTAAGGTATGAAGAAATTACTGCAACTAAAAGGTATTGTGTTTTTCCGAAAGAGGAGAACCTAAGCTTTCATTTGGATATAAATTTATCGGCCTCCCTTGAAATCTTTAAAAGTTATTTCCGACCCTAGAAATTTTGTTTTTCGTAACACTGTACAGTATTGTATCGTTTCCACTCAGATCGCTAGCAACTTATACGGTATTTTACAGAGGGATAAGTGTCTATGGAGGCCGTGTAAGGTATGAAGAAATTATCCAAATTCAAAAGTATTGTGTTTTTCCGAAAGAGAAGAACCTAACCTTTAATTTGGATATAAATTTATCGGCCTCCTTGAAATCTTTAAAGTTATTTCCTGACCCTAGAAACCTTTTGTTTCTGTCGTAAAACTGTACAGTATTGGATTGTTTCCACTCAGATCGCTAGCAACTTGACGGTATATTACAGAGGGTTAAGTGTTCATGGAGGCCGTGTAATGTATGAAGAAATTATCCAAATTCAAATGTATCGTGTTTTTCCGAAAGAGGAGAACCTAAGCTTTCATTTGGATATAAATTTATCGGCCTCCCTTGAAATCTTTAAAAGTTATTCCCGACCCTAGAAATGTTTTTTTTTTCGTAACACTGTACAGTATTGTATTGTTACCACTCAGATCGCTAGCAACTTGACGGTATTTTACAGAGGGTTATGGCGTCCCGGAGGCCGTATGTATGAAGAAATTACCCGAATCTTAAAAGTATTGTGTTTTTTCAGAAAGAGGTAGTTGTTTAATTTGATATAAATTCTATCGGCCTCCTCGAAAAATTTAAGTTATTCCCCTGACCCTAGAAATTTTGTTTTTTCGTAATGACTGTACAGTGCCATATTGGTATTGTTTCCACTCGGATCGCTAGCAACTTGACGGTATTTTACAGAGGGTTATGTCCATGGAGGTCAGAACAAGGAAGAAATTATCCAAATTCAAAGGTATTGTATTTTTCCGGGAAAGAGGAGAACCTAAGTTTATTTGGATAGCGAATTATCGGCCTCCCCTTGAAAATCTGTAAAAGTGGTATTCGACCCTAGAAATGTTAGTTTTTCGTAACACTGTATACAGTATTGTATTGTTTCCACTCAGATCGCAAGCAACTTGACGGTATTTTACAGAGGGATAAGTGTCTATGGAGGCCGTGTAAGGTATGAAGAAATTATCCAAATTCAAAAGTATTGTGTTTTTCCGAAAGAGAAGAACCTAACCTTTAATTTGGATATAAATTTATCGGCCTCTATTGAAATCTTTAAAGGTTATTCCCGACCCTAAAAATGTATTTTTTCTCGTAAAACTGTACAGTATTGGATTGTTTCCACTCAGATCGCTAGCAACTTGACGGTATTTTACAGAGGGTTAAGTGTGCATGGAGACCGTTTAAGGTATGAAGAATTTGTTCAAATCCAAAAGTCATGTGATTTTCTGAAAGAGGAGAACCTCAGCTTTAATTTGAATAGCAAATTTGTCGGCCTCCCATAAAACCTTTTAAAGTTATACCCTGTTGCTAGAAATAATTTCTATTCGTATTTCTGTTTTAATCACAACAATGTAGGGTGTACATCAGTCTGAAGTATTTTCAGAGTATTTGCAGGGCCAAGTGTATAGACCGTTTACAGTTATGAAGAATTTGTCCAAATCCAAAAGTCATGTGATTTTATGAAAGAGTAGTAGCTCAGCTTTAATTGAATAAAAATTTGTTTGGCCTCCCATAAAACCCTTCCTTTAAAGTTATAACCTGTTGCTAGAAATAATTTCATCTGTATTTCTGGCTTTTAATCACAACAATCTACGGGCACACCGTCCCGCATTTTGAGAGTATATTTTGCGGTGGGCTAAGGTGCATGTGGAGACTGTTAAAGGTATGGAAGAATTTGTCCAAACCAAAAGTCATGGTGATTTTCTGAAAGAGGAGAACCTCAGCTTTTAATTTTAATATAAATTTGTCGGCCTCCCCATAAAAACTTGTAAGAGCACCTGCTAGAAATATTTCTATTCTGTATTTCTGCTTTAATCACAACAATGTAGTAGGGCGTACAATCGGTCCCGTATTTTGGAGAGTATTTGCGTGGGGCTGGTAAAAAGGAGACCGTTTATGTATGAAGAATTTAGTCCAAACCAAAAGTCATGTGATTTTCTGAAAGAGGGAGAACTCAGCTTTAATTTGAATAAATTTGTTTATTCGGCCTCCCATAAAACCTTTTAAAGTTATACCTGTTGCTAGAAATAATTTGCCTGTATTTGTTGCTTAATCACAACAATGTAGGGTACACCGTCCCGTATTTTGAGAGTATTTTGCGGTAGCTAAGTGTGCATGGAGACCGTTTAAGGTATGAAGAATTTGTCCAAATCCAAAAGTCATGTATATTTTCTGAAAGAGTGAGAACCTCAGGTTTAATTTGAATATAAATTTGTTTGGCTCTATAAAAACCTTTTAAAGTTATAACCTGTTGCTAGAAATAATTTCATTCGTAGTATTTTTGCTTTAATCACAAATAATGTAGGGTGTACACCGTCCCGGGTATTTTGAGAGTATATTTTGTGGTGGGCTATGTGCATGGAGACCGTTAAAGGTATGAAGAATTTGTCCAAATCCAATAAAAGTCATGTGATTTTCTCTGAAAGAGTAGAACCTCAGGTTTAATTTGAATGTAAATTTGTCGGCCTCCCTATGGGTGTAAAACTTTTAAAGTTATACCTGTTAGAAATAACTTCATTCGTATTTCTGCTTTAATCATAAATAATGTAGGGGTGTACACCTGTCCCAGTATTTTGAGAGTATTTTGCGGTGGGCTAAGTGCATGGAGACCAAGTTAGTTGTATGAAGAATTTGTCCAAAATACCAAAAGTCATGTGATTTTCTGAAAGAGGAGAACCTCTAGTTTTAATTTGAATATATAAATTTGTTTTGCTCACATAAAATATTTAAAGTTATACCCGCTGTTAGAAATAATTTCATTCGTATTTTGCTTTAATCACAACAATGAAAGGGTGTACAATCGTCCCAGGTATTTTGAGAGTATTTTGCGGTGGGCTAAGTGTGCATGAGACCGTTTTAAGGAAGGCTAAATAATTTGTCCAAATCCAAAAAGTCTTGTGATTTTCTGGAAAGAGGAGAACCTCAGCTTTAATTTTTGAATATAAATTTATGGCCTCCCTTAAAAACCTTTGTGTATAAATACCCTGTTGCTCGAAATAATTTCATCTGTGGAGCTGCTTTAATCACAACAATGTAGGGTGTACATCGTCCCGTGGTTTGAGAGCATTATGGAGGGCTAAGTGCATGTGGAGACCGTTTAAGGTATGAAGAATTTGTCCAAATCCAAAAGTCATGTGATTTTCTGAAAGAGGAGAACCTCAGCTTTAATTTGAATATAAATTTGTTTCGGCCTCCTTAAAAAACTTTTAAAGTTATAACCCGTTGCTCGAAATAATTTTCATCTGTATTTCTGTTTAATCACATACCAATCTACGGGCAATACATTGTCCCGTATTTTGAGAGTATTTGCGGTGGCTAACAGCATGGAGACCGTTTAAGGTATGGGCGAAGAATTTGTCCAAACTAAAAGTCATGTGATTTTTCTGAAAGAGGAGAACCTCAGCTTTTAATTTGAATATAAATTTAGTCGTGGCCCTCCCATAAAAACCTTTAAAGTTATACCCGTTGCTAAGTAGAAATAATTCATCTGTATTTGCTTTAATCAACAATCTACGGGGTACACCGTCCCGCATTTTGAGAGTATTTTGCGGTGGGCTGGCGTGCATGGAGACCGTTTAAACGGTATGAAGAATTTGGTCCAAACTAAAAGTCATGTGATTTTCTGGAAAGAGGAGAACCTCAGCTTAATTTGGAATATAAATTTGTCGGCGTCCATAAAACCTTTAAAGTTATACCTGCTGTTAGAAATAATTTATCTGTATTTCTGCTTTAATCACAACAATCTAGGGTGTACACTGTCCCGTATTTTGAGAGTATTTTGGAGGGCTAAGTGTGCATGGAGACCGTTTAAAGTGTATGAAGAATTTGTCCAAATCCAAAAAGTCATGTGATTTTCTGAAAGAGGAGAACCTCAGCTTTTAATTTTGAATATAAATTTGTCGGCCTCCATAAAACTTGTAAAGTTATACCTGTTGCTCGAAATAATTTCATTCTGTATTTCTGCTTTAATCACACATCAATGTAGGGTGTACACCGTCCCGTGGCTTTGATATTATTTATGAGTATTTATGGAGGCTATGTGTATGGAGACCGTTTAAGGTATGAAGAATTTGTCCAAATCCAAAAGTCAAGTGGATTATTCTGAAAGAGGAGAACCCTCAGCTTAATTTTGAATATAAATTTGTTATCGGCCTCCCATAAATTTTTAATCCCAGTTATACCCGTTGCTCTGGAAAGCTAATTTTCATTCGTGGTATTTCTGCTTTAATTACAACAATGTACGTGTGGTACACTGTCCCTTATTTTGAGAGTATTTTGCGGTGGGCTAAATGTGCATGGAGACCGTTTAAGCTGTATGGAAGAATTTGTCCAAATCCAAAACTCATGTGGATTTTCTTCAAGAGGAGAACCTCAGGTTTAATTTGAATACTAAATTTGTTTAATTTCCTCATAAAACCTTTGCAGTTATAAATTCGTTGTTAGAAAATAATTTCACCGTATTTTTGCTTTAATCATACAACAATGTACGGTGTACACCGTCCCGGCATTTTGAGAGTATTTTGCAGGCTAAATGTGCATGGAGACCGTTTAAAGGTATGAAGAATTTGTCCAAACCTAAAAGTCATGTGATTTTTCTTGAAAGAGGAGAACTCAGCTTTAATTTGAATATAAATTTGTCGGCCCGACATAAAAACTTTTTAAAGTTATACCCTGTTGCTATTGGAAAAAAAATGTGGTTCATTCGTATTTTTGCTTTAATCAACAATGTAGGTGTACACCGAACTCAAGCCTGGTGCGTTTACGGTTATTTTTGTAAACGTGTAACTGCTTTCGGAAACGGTCGGTTACACGTGTAACCGTCCGTCTCAGTCAAAATTGTTGATTTAACCATAATAGGTTCGTCGCATGAACCGGCGACGCACAAGCCGTAGGTACGATACTCATGGCAATGCATCGAAACATTTTGAAAGGAATATAATCAATGTATGCCATAATAGAATTTAAGTAAAATCAACTGATTTTGCAGCAGAGTGTAAAAGTATCAAAATGAAAAAACAACTTAAAAAATAAATAAAACACAACCTTTTTAGTCGTGTGTTCGTTGATTATTTCACTATTTACCAGACATGTGTTTGCGTCTTTCATCGCTAATCATGCTCAGCTGAGGCAGAAAAAGTAACTACGTCACAAACATTTAGTAGAAAAGTATCTTACATGTATAGGCTGTATTTAATGCCTTTCACCAGGGTATCATAGCAGTATAATCCCAGCATGAATATTAGCTGCAAACCATCCCACACGATGCTGTAGTTTCAGTGCAGCAATAACTGCAGCCTTTCTGAGTATTTAAGTCTCGAGCAGGGATTTATGCACCATTTTATTTTGCTGTTCCGTCTCGTACTACTCATTTACGGCATTCGAATGTCGAACATAGTCCCGCTGGCGCTCGCTTTCGCACAACGTACATGTAATCACTACAACGGCAACCAACGAAACGATGACTCATCGCCCGCCACGCGTAACGAATTATTCCTATTGGCCCTTCCATAGACCACGATATAACGAATTTTCCCATTGGCCTCTGGCACACGCATGGCATAGACTACGATCTACGTAGTGGATTGTGATGTCGCTGGCGCCAAACGTTGCAACGGTTTTTTCAAAGTTTTGAATAAATTCAGGTATCGAGGTCCGCCTACCAAACTGGACAAGCGACCAGACCATTTTCACATGAACAATAAAGGTTTTTAGGTTTCTGTTTCTGCTCCGTGGTGGGCTATTGTGTTTGTTCTTCAAGATTCATACCGGCGGTAAGCTGCACCGCGTATAAGCTAAGGCAACTTTTACTGTGTCAAATCAACGTATAAGCTGCGGCTTATATTCTGGAAATTACGGTAGGCCCACATGATAACACAGATTAACTGAGACTGTAACTATAATAAGCAACAAGCCCCTGCCGATTGGAAATGTATCACAAAAAGAAAAGAAAACAAGTTTGTTATCAGCGACAGCGAGATCGCAATTTACAGGAAAATAGCTTCAACCGCAGAACCTTCTGAATTGACTTTATTTTACGATTAACTGAACCGAAAATCGTAAACGTGTAACCGGATAAACGGTCGTTAACCGTGTAATCGTGTAACTGGCACAGGCTTAGTACACTGTCCCGTATTTTGAGAGTATTTGGTGGGCTATGCATGGAGACCGTTTAAGGTATGAAGAATTGTCCAAATCCAAAAGTTCTGTGATTTTCTGAAAGAGGAGAACCTCAGCTTTAATTTCCAGAATATAAATTTAAGGGCCTCCCTTAAAACATTTAGTTATGTTCGTTGCTCGAAATAATTTCATTCGTATTTTTGCTTTTAATCACAACAATGTAGGGTGCACACCGTCCCGTATTTTGAGAGTATTTTGCGGTGGGCTAAGTGCGCATGGAGACCGTTTAAGGTATGAAGAATTTGTCCAAATCCAAAAGTCATGTGATTTTCTGAAAGAGGAGAACCTCAGCTTTAATTTGAATATAAATTTGTCGGCCTCCCTTAAAAACTTTTAAAGTTATACCCGTTGCTAGAAATAATTTCATTCGTATTTCTGCTTTAATCACAACAATGTAGGGTGTACACCGTCCCGTATTTTGAGAGTATTTTGCGGTGGGCTAAGTGTGCATGGAGACCGTTTAAGGTATGAAGAATTTGTCCAAATCCAAAAGTCATGTGATTTTCTGAAAGAGGAGAACCTCAGCTTTAATTTGAATATAAATTTGTCGGCCTCCCATAAAAACTTTTAAAGTTATACCCGTTGCTAGAAATAATTTCATTCGTATTTCTGCTTTAATCACAACAATGTAGGGTGTACACCGTCCCGTATTTTGAGAGTATTTTGCGGTGGGCTAAAGTGTGCATGGAGACCGTTTAAGGTATGAAGAATTTGTCCAAATCCAAAAGTCATGTGATTTTCCGAAAGAGGAGAACCTCAGCTTTAATTTGAATATAAATTTGTCGGCCTCCCTTAAAAACTTTTAAAGTTATACCCGTTGCTCGAAATAATTTCATTCGTATTTCTGCTTTAATCACAACAATGTAGGGTGTACACCGTCCCGTATTTTGAGAGTATTTTGCGAGTATTTTGCGGAGGGCTAAGTGTGCATGGAGACCGTTTAAGGTATGAAGAATTTGTCCAAATCCAAAAGTCATGTGATTTTCTGAAAGAGGAGAACCTCAGCTTTAATTTGAATATAAATTTGTCGGCCTCCCTTAAAAACTTTTAAAGTTATACCCGTTGCTAGAAATAATTTCATTCGTATTTCTGCTTTAATCACAACAATGTAGGGTGTACACCGTCCCGTATTTTGAGAGTATTTTGCGGAGGGCTAAGTGTGCATGGAGACCGTTTAAGGTATGAAGAATTTGTCCAAATCCAAAAGTCATGTGATTTTCTGAAAGAGGAGAACCTCAGCTTTAATTTGAATATAAATTTGTCGGCCTCCCTTAAATTTTTTTAAAGTTATACCCGTTGCTCGAAATAATTTCATTCGTATTTCTGCTTTAATCACAACAATGTAGGGTGTACACCGTCCCGTATTTTGAGAGTATTTTGCGGTGGGCTAAGTGTGCATGGAGACCGTTTAAGGTATGAAGAATTTGTCCAAATCCAAAAGTCATGTGATTTTCTGAAAGAGGAGAACCTCAGCTTTAATTTGAATATAAATTTGTCGGCCTCCCTTAAAACTTTTAAAGTTATACCCGTTGCTAGAAATAATTTCATTCGTATTTCTGCTTTAATCACAACAATGTAGGGTGTACACCGTCCCGTATTTTGAGAGTATTTTGCGGTGGGCTAAGTGTGCATGGAGACCGTTTAAGGTATGAAGAATTTGTCCAAATCCAAAAGTCATGTGATTTTCTGAAAGAGGAGAACCTCAGCTTTAATTTGAATATAAATTTGTCGGCCTCCCTTAAAACTTTTAAAGTTATACCCGTTGCTAGAAATAATTTCATTCGTATTTCTGCTTTAATCACAACAATGTAGGGTGTACACCGTCCCGTATTTTGAGAGTATTTTGCGGTGGGCTAAGTGTGCATGGAGACCGTTTAAGGTATGAAAAATTTGTCCAAATCCAAAAGTCATGTGATTTTCTGAAAGAGGAGAACCTCAGCTTTAATTTGAATATAAATTTGTCGGCATCCCATAAAACTTTTAAAGTTATACCCGTTGCTAGAAATAATTTCATTCGTATTTCTGCTTTAATCACAACAATGTAGGTGTACACAGTCCCGTATTTTGAGAGTATTTTGCGGTGGGCTAAGTGTGCATGGAGACCGTTTAAGGTATGAAGAATTTGTCCAAATCCAAAAGTCATGTGATTTTCTGAAAGAGGAGAACCTCAGCTTTAATTTGAATATAAATTTGTCGGCCTCCCATAAAACTTTTAAAGTTATACCCGTTGCTAGAAATAATTTCATTCGTATTTCTGCTTTAATCACAACAATGTAGGGTGTACACCGTCCCGTATTTTGAGAGTATTTTGCGGTGGGCTAAGTGTGCATGGAGACCGTTTAAGGTATGAAGAATTTGTCCAAATCCAAAAGTCATGTGATTTTCTGAAAGAGGAGAACCTCAGCTTTAATTTGAATATAAATTTGTCGGCCTCCCATAAAAACTTTTAAAGTTATACCCGTTGCTAGAAATAATTTCATTCGTATTTCTGCTTTAATCACAACAATGTAGGGTGTACACCGTCCCGTATTTTGAGAGTATTTTGACAGTATTTTGCGGTGGGCTAAGTGTGCATGGAGACCGTTTAAGGTATGAAGAATTTGTCCAAATCCAAAAGTCATGTGATTTTCTGAAAGAGGAGAACCTCAGCTTTAATTTGAATATAAATTTGTCGGCCTCCCATAAAAACTTTTAAAGTTATACCCGTTGCTAGAAATAATTTCATTCGTATTTCTGCTTTAATCACAACAATGTAGGGTGTACACCGTCCCGTATTTTGAGAGTATTTTGCGGTGGGCTAAGTGTGCATGGAGACCGTTTAAGGTATGAAGAATTTGTCCAAATCCAAAAGTCATGTGATTTTCTGAAAGAGGAGAACCTCAGCTTTAATTTGAATATAAATTTGTCGGCCTCCCTTAAAAACTTTTAAAGTTATACCCGTTGCTAGAAATAATTTCATTCGTATTTCTGCTTTAATCACAACAATGTAGGGTGTACACCGTCCCGTATTTTGAGAGTATTTTGAGTTTTTGCGGTGGGCTAAGTGTGCATGGAGACCGTTTAAGGTATGAAGAATTTGTCCAAATCCAAAAGTCATGTGATTTTCTGAAAGAGGAGAACCTCAGCTTTAATTTGAATATAAATTTGTCGGCCTCCATAAAAACTTTTAAAGTTATACCCGTTGCTAGAAATAATTTCATTCGTATTTCTGCTTTAATCACAACAATGTAGGGTGTACACCGTCCCGTATTTTGAGAGTATTTTGCGGTGGGCTAAGTGTGCATGGAGACCGTTTAAGGTATGAAGAATTTGTCCAAATCCAAAAGTCATGTGATTTTCTGAAAGAGGAGAACCTCAGCTTTAATTTGAATATAAATTTGTCGGCCTCCCATAAAAACTTTTAAAGTTATACCCGTTGCTAGAAATAATTTCATTCGTATTTCTGCTTTAATCACAACAATGTAGGGTGTACACCGTCCCGTATTTTGAGAGTATTTTGCGAGTATTTTGCGGAGGGCTAAGTGTGCATGGAGACCGTTTAAGGTATGAAGAATTTGTCCAAATCCAAAAGTCATGTGATTTTCTGAAAGAGGAGAACCTCAGCTTTAATTTGAATATAAATTTGTCGGCCTCCCATAAAAACCTTTAAAGTTATACCCGTTGCTAGAAATAATTTCATTCGTATTTCTGCTTTAATCACAACAATGTAGGGTGTACACCGTCCCGTATTTTGAGAGTATTTTGCGGTGGGCTAAGTGTGCATGGAGACCGTTTAAGGTATGAAGAATTTGTCCAAATCCAAAAGTCATGTGATTTTCTGAAAGAGGAGAACCTCAGCTTTAATTTGAATATAAATTTGTCGGCCTCCCTTAAAAACTTTTAAAGTTATACCCGTTGCTAGAAATAATTTCATTCGTATTTCTGCTTTAATCACAACAATGTAGGTACACCGTCCCGTATTTTGAGAGTATTTTGCGATGGGCTAAGTGAGCATGGAGACCGTTTAAGGTATGAAGAATTTGTCCAAATCCAAAAGTCATGTGATTTTCTGAAAGAGGAGAACCTCAGCTTTAATTTGAATATAAAGTTGTCGGCCTCCTAAAAACTTTTAAAGTTATACCCGTTGCTAGAAATAATTTCATTCGTATTTCTGCTTTAATCACAACAATGTAGGGTGTACACCGTCCCGTATTTTGAGAGTATTTTGCGGTGGGCTAAGTGTGCATGGAGACCGTTTAAGGTATGAAGAATTTGTCCAAATCCAAAAGTCATGTGATTTTCTGAAAGAGGAGAACCTCAGCTTTAATTTGAATATAAATTTGTCGGCCTGCCTTAAATTTTTTTAAAGTTATACCCGTTGCTAGAAATAATTTCATTCGTATTTCTGCTTTAATCACAACAATGTAGGGTGTACACCGTCCCGTATTTTGAGAGTATTTTGCGGTGGGCTAAAGTGTGCATGGAGACCGTTTAAGGTATGAAGAATTTGTCCAAATCCAAAAGTCATGTGATTTTCTGAAAGAGGAGAACCTCAGCTTTAATTTGAATATAAATTTGTCGGCCTCCCATAAAAACTTTTAAAGTTATACCCGTTGCTAGAAATAATTTCATTCGTATTTCTGCTTTAATCACAACAATGTAGGGTGCATGTACACCGTCCGTATTTTGAGAGTATTTTGCGGTGGGCTAAGTGTGCATGGAGACCGTTTAAGGTATGAAGAATTTGTCCAAATCCAAAAGTCATGTGATTTTCTGAAAGAGGAGAACCTCAGCTTTAATTTGAATATAAATTTGTCGGCCTCCCTTAAAACTTTTAAAGTTATACCCGTTGCTAGAAATAATTTCATTCGTATTTCTGCTTTAATCACAACAATGTAGGTGTACACCGTCCCGTATTTTGAGATATATTTTGCGGTGGGCTAAGTGTGCATGGAGACCGTTTAAGGTATGAAGAATTTGTCCAAATCCAAAAGTCATGTGATTTTCTGAAAGAGGAGAACCTCAGCTTTAATTTGAATATAAATTTGTCGGCCTCCCTTAAATTTTTTTAAAGTTATACCCGTTGCTAGAAATAATTTCATTCGTATTTCTGCTTTAATCACAACAATCTACGGGGTACACCGTCCCGTATTTTGAGAGTATTTTGCGGTGGGCTAAGTGTGCATGGAGACCGTTTAAGGTATGAAGAATTTGTCCAAATCCAAAAGTCATGTGATTTTCTGAAAGAGGAGAACCTCAGCTTTAATTTGAATATAAATTTGTCGGCCTCCCTTAAAAACTTTTAAAGTTATACCCGTTGCTAGAAATAATTTCATTCGTATTTCTGCTTTAATCACAACAATGTAGGGTGTACACCGTCCCGTATTTTGAGAGTATTTTGCGGTGGGCTAAGTGTGCATGGAGACCGTTTAAGGTATGAAGAATTTGTCCAAATCCAAAAGTCATGTGATTTTCTGAAAGAGGAGAACCTCAGCTTTAATTTGAATATAAATTTGTCGGCCTCCCTTAAAACTTTTAAAGTTATACCCGTTGCTAGAAATAATTTCATTCGTATTTCTGCTTTAATCACAACAATGTAGGGTGTACACCGTCCCGTATTTTGAGAGTATTTTGCGAGTATTTTGCGGAGGGCTAAGTGTGCATGGAGACCGTTTAAGGTATGAAGAATTTGTCCAAATCCAAAAGTCATGTGATTTTCTGAAAGAGGAGAACCTCAGCTTTAATTTGAATATAAATTTGTCGGCCTCCCTTAAAAACATTTAAAGTTATACCCGTTGCTAGAAATAATTTCATTCGTATTTCTGCTTTAATCACAACAATGTAGGGTGTACACCGTCCCGTATTTTGAGAGTATTTTGCGGTGGGCTAAATGTGCATGGAGACCGTTTAAGGTATGAAGAATTTGTCCAAATCCAAAAGTCATGTGATTTTCTGAAAGAGGAGAACCTCAGCTTTAATTTGAATATAAATTTGTCGGCCTCCAATAAAAACTTTTAAAGTTATACCCGTTGCTAGAAATAATTTCATTCGTATTTCTGCTTTAATCACAACAATGTAGGGTGTACACCGTCCCGTATTTTGAGAGTATTTTGCGGTGGGCTAAGTGTGCATGGAGACCGTTTAAGGTATGAAGAATTTGTCCAAATGAAAAGTCATGTGATTTTCTGAAAGAGGAGAACCTCAGCTTTAATTTGAATATAAATTTGTCGGCCTCCCTTAAAAACTTTTAAAGTTATACCCGTTGCTAGAAATAATTTCATTCGTATTTCTGCTTTAATCACAACAATGTAGGGTGTACACCGTCCCGTATTTTGAGAGTATTTTGCGGTGGGCTAAGTGTGCATGGAGACCGTTTAAGGTATGAAGAATTTGTCCAAATGAAAAGTCATGTGATTTTCTGAAAGAGGAGAACCTCAGCTTTAATTTGAATATAAATTTGTCGGCCTCGCATAAACACTTTTAAAGTTATACCCGTTGCTAGAAATAATTTCATTCGTATTTCTGCTTTAATCACAACAATGTAGGGTGTACACCGTCCCGTATTTTGAGAGTATTTTGCGGTGGGCTAAGTGTGCATGGAGACCGTTTAAGGTATGAAGAATTTGTCCAAATCCAAAAGTCATGTGATTTTCTGAAAGAGGAGAACCTCAGCTTTAATTTGAATATAAATTTGTCGGCCTCCATTAAAAACTTTTAAAGTTATACCCGTTGCTAGAAATAATTTCATTCGTATTTCTG
Source organism: Zoroaster sp. YZ-2022 (assembly GCA_029582265.1). Taxonomy (NCBI): domain Eukaryota; kingdom Metazoa; phylum Echinodermata; class Asteroidea; order Forcipulatida; family Zoroasteridae; genus Zoroaster; species Zoroaster sp. YZ-2022. Next base: position 16,671,095 of record CM055836.1, read on the forward strand.
CTTTAATCACAACAATGTAGGGTATACACCGTCCCGTATTTTGAGAGTATTTTGCGGTGGGCTAAGTGTGCATGGAGACCGTTTAAGGTATGAAGAATTTGTCCAAATCCAAAAGTCATGTGATTTTCTGAAAGAGGAGAACCTCAGCTTTAATTTGAATATAAATTTGTCGGCCTCCCTTAAAAACTTTTAAAGTTATACCCGTTGCTAGAAATAATTTCATTCGTATTTCTGCTTTAATCACAACAATGTAGGGTGTACACCGTCCCGTATTTTGAGAGTATTTTGCGGAGGGCTAAGTGTGCATGGAGACCGTTTAAGGTATGAAGAATTTGTCCAAATCCAAAAGTCATGTGATTTTCTGAAAGAGGAGAACCTCAGCTTTAATTTGAATATAAATTTGTCGGCCTCCCTTAAAAACTTTTAAAGTTATACCCGTTGCTAGAAATAATTTCATTCGTATTTCTGCTTTAATCACAACAATGTAGGGTGTACACCGTCCCGTATTTTGAGAGTATTTTGCGGTGGGCTAAGTGTGCATGGAGACCGTTTAAGGTATGAAGAATTTGTCCAAATCCAAAAGTCATGTGATTTTCTGAAAGAGGAGAACCTCAGCTTTAATTTGAATATAAATTTGTCCTCCATTTAAAGTTATACCCGTAGCTAGAAATAATTTCATTCGTATTTCTGCTCTAATCACAACAATGTAGGGTGTACACCGTCCCGTATTTGAGAGTATTTTGCGGTGGGCTAAGTGTGCATGGAGACCGTTTAAGGTATGAAGAATTTGTCCAAATCCAAAAGTCATGTGATTTTCTGAAAGAGGAGAACCTCAGCTTTAATTTGAATATAAATTTGTCGGCCTCCCTTAAAACTTTTAAAGTTATACCCGTTGCTAGCAATAATTTCATTCGTATTTATGCTTTAATCACAACAATGTAGAGTGTACCGTCCCGTATTTGAAGTATTTTGCGAGAGTATTTTGCGGTGGGCTAAGTGTGCATGGAGACCGTTTAAGGTATGAAGAATTTGTCCAAATCCAAAAGTCATGTGATTTTCTGAAAGAGGAGAACCTCAGCTTTAATTTGAATATAAATTTGTCGGCCTCCCTTAAAAACTTTTAAAGTTATACCCGTTGCTAGAAATAATTTCATTCGTATTTCTGCTTTAATCACAACAATGTAGGGTGTACACCGTCCCGTATTTTGAGAGTATTTTGCGGTGGGCTAAGTGTGCATGGAGACCGTTTAAGTATGAAGAATTTGTCCAAATCCAAAGTCATGTGATTTTCTGAAAGGAGAACCTCAGCTTTAATTTGAATATAAATTTGTCGGCCTCCCTTAACAACTTTTAAAGTTATACCCGTTGCTAGAAATAATTTCATTCGTATTTCTGCTTTAATCACAACAATCTACGGGGTACACCGTCCCGTATTTTGAGAGTATTTTGCGGTGGGCTAAATGTGCATGGAGACCGTTTAAGGTATGAAGAATTTGTCCAAATCCAAAAGTCATGTGATTTTCTGAAAGAGGAGAACCTCAGCTTTAATTTGAATATAAATTTGTCGGCCTCCCTTAAAAACTTTTAAAGTTATACCCGTTGCTAGAAATAATTTCATTCGTATTTCTGCTTTAATCACAACAATGTAGGGTGTACACCGTCCCGTATTTTGCGGTGGGCTAAGTGTGCATGGAGACCGTTTAAGGTATGAAGAATTTGTCCAAATCCAAAAGTCATGTGATTTTCTGAAAGAGGAGAACCTCAGCTTTAATTTGAATATAAATTTGTCGGCCTCCCTTAAAAACTTTTAAAGTTATACCCGTTGCTAGAAATAATTTCATTCGTATTTCTGCTTTAATCACAACAATGTAGGGTGTACACCGTCCCGTATTTTGAGAGTATTTTGCGGTGGGCTAAATGTGCATGGAGACCGTTTAAGGTATGAAGAATTTGTCCAAATCCAAAAAGTCATGTGATTTTCTGAAAGAGGAGAACCTCAGCTTTAATTTGAATATAAATTTGTCGGCCTCCCATAAAAACTTTTAAAGTTATACCCGTTGCTAGAAATAATTTCATTCGTATTTCTGCTTTAATCACAACAATGTAGGGTGTACACCGTCCCGTATTTTGAGAGTATTTTGCGGTGGGCTAAGTGTGCATGGAGACCGTTTAAGGTATGAAGAATTTGTCCAAATCCAAAAGTCATGTGATTTTCTGAAAGAGAACCTCAGCTTTAATTTGAATATAAATTTGTCGGCATCCCATAAAACTTTTAAAGTTATACCCGTTGCTAGAAATAATTTCATTCGTATTTCTGCTTTAATCACAACAATGTAGGTGTACACAGTCCCGTATTTTGAGAGTATTTTTCGGTGGGCTAAGTGTGCATGGAGACCGTTTAAGGTATGAAGAATTTGTCCAAATCCAAAAGTCATGTGATTTTCTTTAAGAGGAGAACCTCAGCTTTAATTTGAATATAAATTTGTCGGCCTCCCATAAAAACCTTTAAAGTTATACCCGTTGCTAGAAATAATTTCATTCGTATTTCTGCTTTAATCACAACAATGTAGGGTGTACACCGTCCCGTATTTTGAGAGTATTTTGCGGTCGGAGGGCTAAGTGTGCATGGAGACCGTTTAAGGTATGAAGAATTTGTCCAAATCCAAAAGTCATGTGATTTTCTGAAAGAGGAGAACCTCAGCTTTAATTTGAATATAAATTTGTCGGCCTCCCTTAAAAACTTTTAAAGTTATACCCGTTGCTAGAAATAATTTCATTCGTATTTCTGCTTTAATCACAACAATCTACGGGGTACACCGTCCCGTATTTTAAGAGTATTTTGCGAATATTTTGCGGTGGGCTAAGTGTGCATGGAGACCGTTTAAGGTATGAAGAATTTGTCCAAATCCAAAAGTCATGTGATTTTCTGAAAGAGGAGAACCTCAGCTTTAATTTGAATATAAATTTGTCGGCCTCCCTTAAAAACTTTTAAAGTTATACCCGTTGCTAGAAATAATTTCATTCGTATTTCTGCTTTAATCACAACAATGTAGGGTGTACACCGTCCCGTATTTTGAGAGTATTTTGCGGTGGGCTAAGTGTGCATGGAGACCGTTTAAGGTATGAAGAATTTGTCCAAATCCAAAAGTCATGTGATTTTCTGAAAGAGGAGAACCTCAGCTTTAATTTGAATATAAATTTGTCGGCCTCCATTAAAAACTTTTAAAGTTATACCCGTTGCTAGAAATAATTTCATTCGTATTTCTGCTTTAATCACAACAATGTAGGGTGTACACCGTCCCGTATTTTGAGAGTATTTTGCGGTGGGCTAAGTGTGCATGGAGACCGTTTAAGGTATGAAGAATTTGTCCAAATCCAAAAGTCATGTGATTTTCTGAAAGAGGAGAACCTCAGCTTTAATTTGAATATAAATTTGTCGGCCTCCCATAAAAACTTTTAAAGTTATACCCGTTGCTAGAAATAATTTCATTCGTATTTCTGCTTTAATCACAACAATGTAGGGTGTACACCGTCCCGTATTTTGAGAGTATTTTGCGGTGGGCTAAGTGTGCATGGAGACCGTTTAAGGTATGAAGAATTTGTCCAAATCCAAAAGTCATGTGATTTTCTGAAAGAGGAGAACCTCAGCTTTAATTTGAATATAAATTTGTCGGCCTCCATAAAAACTTTTAAAGTTATACCCGTTGCTAGAAATAATTTCATTCGTATTTCTGCTTTAATCACAACAATGTAGGGTGTACACCGTCCCGTATTTTGAGAGTATTTTGCGGTGGGCTAAGTGTGCATGGAGACCGTTTAAGGTATGAAGAATTTGTCCAAATCCAAAAGTCATGTGATTTTCTGAAAGAGGAGAACCTCAGCTTTAATTTGAATATAAATTTGTCGGCCTCCCGTAAAAACTTTTAAAGTTATACCCGTTGCTCGAAATAATTTCATTCGTATTTCTGCTTTAATCACAACAATGTAGGGTGTACACCGTCCCGTATTTTGAGAGTATTTTGCGAGTATTTTGCGGAGGGCTAAGTGTGCATGGAGACCGTTTAAGGTATGAAGAATTTGTCCAAATCCAAAAGTCATGTGATTTTCTGAAAGAGGAGAACCTCAGCTTTAATTTGAATATAAATTTGTCGGCCTCCCTTAAATTTTTTTAAAGTTATACCCGTTGCTCGAAATAATTTCATTCGTATTTCTGCTTTAATCACAACAATGTAGGGTGTACACCGTCCCGTATTTTGAGAGTATTTTGCGGTGGGCTAAGTGTGCATGGAGACCGTTTAAGGTATGAAGAATTTGTCCAAATACAAAAGTCATGTGATTTTCTGAAAGAGGAGAACCTCAGCTTTAATTTGAATATAAATTTGTCGGCCTCCCATAAAAACTTTTAAAGTTATACCCGTTGCTAGAAATAATTTCATTCGTATTTCTGCTTTAATCACAACAATGTAGGGTGTACACCGTCCCGTATTTTGAGAGTATTTTGCGGTGGGCTAAGTGTGCATGGAGACCGTTTAAGGTATGAAGAATTTGTCCAAATCCAAAAGTCATGTGATTTTCTGAAGAGGAGAACCTCAGCTTTAATTTGAATATAAATTTGTCGGCCTCCCATAAAAACTTTTAAAGTTATACCCGTTGCTAGAAATAATTTCATTCGTATTTCTGCTTTAATCACAACAATGTAGGGTGTACACCGTCCCGTATTTTGAGAGTATTTTGCGGTGGGCTAAGTGTGCATGGAGACCGTTTAAGGTATGAAGAATTTGTCCAAATCCAAAAGTCATGTGATTTTCTGAAAGAGGAGAACCTCAGCTTTAATTTGAATATAAATTTGTCGGCCTCCTTAAAACTTTTAAAGTTATACCCGTTGCTAGAAATAATTTCATTCGTATTTCTGCTTTAATCACAACAATGTAGGGTGTACACCGTCCCGTATTTTGAGAGTATTTTGCAGTGGGCTAAGTGTGCATGGAGACCGTTTAAGGTATGAAGAATTTGTCCAAATCCAAAAGTCATGTGATTTTCTGAAAGAGGAGAACCTCAGCTTTAATTTGAATATAAATTTGTCGGCCTCCCTTAAAACTTTTAAAGTTATACCCGTTGCTAGAAATAATTTCATTCGTATTTCTGCTTTAATCACAACAATGTAGGGTGTACACCGTCCCGTATTTTGAGAGTATTTTGCGGTGGGCTAAGTGTGCATGGAGACCGTTTAAGGTATGAAGAATTTGTCCAAATCCAAAAGTCATGTGATTTTCTGAAAGAGGAGAACCTCAGCTTTAATTTGAATATAAATTTGTCGGCCTCCCTTAAAAACTTTTAAAGTTATACCCGTTGCTAGAAATAATTTCATTCGTATTTCTGCTTTAATCACAACAATGTAGGGTGTACACCGTCCCGTATTTTGAGAGTATTTTGCGGTGGGCTAAGTGTGCATGGAGACCGTTTAAGGTATGAAGAATTTGTCCAAATCCAAAAGTCATGTGATTTTCTGAAGGAGGAGAACCTCAGCTTTAATTTGAATATAAATTTGTCGGCCTCCCTTAAACACTTTTAAAGTTATACCCGTTGCTAGAAATAATTTCATTCGTATTTCTGCTTTAATCACAACAATGTAGGGTGTACACCGTCCCGTATTTTGAGAGTATTTTGCGGTGGGCTAAGTGTGCATGGAGACCGTTTAAGGTATGAAGAATTTGTCCAAATCAAAAGTCATGTGATTTTCTGAAAGAGGAGAACCTCAGCTTTAATTTGAATATAAATTTGTCGGCATCCCATAAAACTTTTAAAGTTATACCCGTTGCTAGAAATAATTTCATTCGTATTTCTGCTTTAATCACAACAATGTAGGGTGTACACCGTCCCGTATTTTGAGAGTATTTTGCGGTGGGCTAAGTGTGCATGGAGACCGTTTAAGGTATGAAGAATTTGTTGTCCAAAAAGTCATGTGATTTTCTGAAAGAGGAGAACCTCAGCTTTAATTTGAATATAAATTTGTCGGCCTCCCTTAAAAACTTTTAAAGTTATACCCGTTGCTAGAAATAATTTCATTCGTATTTCTGCTTTAATCACAACAATGTAGGGTGTACACCGTCCCGTATTTTGAGAGTATTTTGCGGTGGGCTAAGTGTGCATGGAGACCGTTTAAGGTATGAAGAATTTGTCCAAATCAAAAAGTCATGTGATTTTCTGAACGAGGAGAACCTCAGCTTTAATTTGAATATAAATTTGTCGGCCTCCCTTAAAAACCTTTAAAGTTATACCCGTTGCTAGAAATAATTTCATTCGTATTTCTGCTTTAATCACAACAATGTAGGGTGTACACCGTCCCGTATTTTGAGAGTATTTTGCGGTGGGCTAAGTGTGCATGGAGACCGTTTAAGGTATGAAGAATTTGTCCAAATCCAAAAGTCATGTGATTTTCTGAAAGAGGAGAACCTCAGCTTTAATTTGAATATAAATTTGTCGGCCTCCATTAAAAACTTTTAAAGTTATACCCGTTGCTAGAAATAATTTCATTCGTATTTCTGCTTTAATCACAACAATGTAGGGTGTACACCGTCCCGTATTTTGAGAGTATTTTGCGGTGGGCTAAGTGTGCATGGAGACCGTTTAAGGTATGAAGAATTTGTCCAAATCCAAAAGTCATGTGATTTTCTGAAAGAGAACCTCAGCTTTAATTTGAATATAAATTTGTCGGCCTCCCTTAAAAACTTTTAAAGTTATACCCGTTGCTAGAAATAATTTCATTCGTATTTCTGCTTTAATCACAACAATGTAGGGTGTACACCGTCCCGTATTTTGAGAGTATTTTGCGAGTATTTTGCGGTGGGCTAAGTGTGCATGGAGACCGTTTAAGGTATGAAGAATTTGTCCAAATCCAAAAGTCATGTGATTTTCTGAAAGAGGAGAACCTCAGCTTTAATTTGAATATAAATTTGTCGGCCTCCCTTAAAAACTTTTAAAGTTATACCCGTTGCTAGAAATAATTTCATTCGTATTTCTGCTTTAATCACAACAATGTAGGGTGTACACCGTCCCGTATTTTGAGAGTATTTTGCGGTGGGCTAGTGTGCATGGAGACCGTTTAAGGTATGAAGAATTTGTCCAAATCCAAAAGACATGTGATTTTCTGAAAGAGAACCTCAGCTTTAATTTGAATATAAATTTGTCGGCCTCCCATAAAAACTTTTAAAGTTATACCCGTTGCTAGAAATAATTTCATTCGTATTTCTGCTTTAATCACAACAATGTAGGGTGTACACCGTCCCGTATTTTGAGAGTATTTTGCGGTGGGCTAAGTGTGCATGGAGACCGTTTAAGGTATGAAGAATTTGTCCAAATCCAAAAGTCATGTGATTTTCTGAAAGAGGAGAACCTCAGCTTTAATTTGAATATAAATTTGTCGGCCTCCCATAAAACTTTTAAAGTTATACCCGTTGCTAGAAATAATTTCATTCGTATTTCTGCTTTAATCACAACAATCTACGGTGTACACCGTCCCGTATTTTGAGAGTATTTTGCGGTGGGCTAAGTGTGCATGGAGACCGTTTAAGGTATGAAGAATTTGTCCAAATCCAAAAGTCATGTGATTTTCTGAAAGAGGAGAACCTCAGCTTTAATTTGAATATAAATTTGTCGGCCTCCCATTAAAAACTTTTAAAGTTATACCCGTTGCTAGAAATAATTTCATTCGTATTTCTGCTTTAATCACAACAATGTTGCGTGTACACCGTCCCGTATTTTAAGAGTATTTTGCGAGTATTTTGCGGTGGGCTAAGTGTGCATGGAGACCGTTTAAGGTATGAAGAATTTGTCCAAATCCAAAAGTCATGTGATTTTCTGAAAGAGGAGAACCTCAGCTTTAATTTGAATATAAATTTGTCGGCCTCCCTTAAAAACATTTAAAGTTATACCCGTTGCTAGAAATAATTTCATTCGTATTTCTGCTTTAATCACAACAATGTAGGGTGTACACCGTCCCGTATTTTGAGAGTATTTTGCGAGTATTTTGCGGAGGGCTAAGTGTGCATGGAGACCGTTTAAGGTATGAAGAATTTGTCCAAATCCAAAAGTCTTGTGATTTTCAGAAAGAGGAGAACCTCAGCTTTAATTTGAATATAAATTTGTCGGCCTGCCTTAAAACTGTTTAAGTTATACCCGTTGCTAGAAATAATTTCATTCGTATTTCTGCTTTAATCACAACAATGTAGGGTGTACACCGTCCCGTATTTTGAGAGTATTTTGCGGTGGGCTAAGTGTGCATGGAGACCGTTTAAGGTATGAAGAATTTGTCCAAATCAAAAAGTCATGTGATTTTCTGAAAGAGGAGAACCTCAGCTTTAATTTGAATATAAATTTGTCGGCCTCCCATAAAAACTTTTAAAGTTATACCCGTTGCTAGAAATAATTTCATTCGTATTTCTGCTTTAATCACAACAATGTAGGGTGTACACCGTCCCGTATTTTGAGAGTATTTTGCGGTGGGCTAAGTGTGCATGGAGACCGTTTAAGGTATGAAGAATTTGTCCAAATCCAAAAGTCATGTGATTTTCTGAAGGAGGAGAACCTCAGCTTTAATTTGAATATAAATTTGTCGGCCTCCCTTAAAAACTTTTAAAGTTATACCCGTTGCTAGAAATAATTTCATTCGTATTTCTGCTTTAATCACAACAATGTAGGGTGTACACCGTCCCGTATTTTGAGAGTATTTTGCGGAGGGCTAAGTGTGCATGGAGACCGTTTAAGGTATGAAGAATTTGTCCAAATCCAAAAGTCATGTGATTTTCTGAAGAGGAGAACCTCAGCTTTAATTTGAATATAAATTTGTCGGCCTCCCTTAAAACTTTTAAAGTTATACCCGTTGCTAGAAATAATTTCATTCGTATTTCTGCTTTAATCACAACAATGTAGGGTGTACACCGTCCCGTATTTTGAGAGTATTTTGCGGTGGGCTAAGTGTGCATGGAGACCGTTTAAGGTATGAAGAATTTGTCCAAATCCAAAAGTCATGTGATTTTCTGAAAGAGGAGAACCTCAGCTTTAATTTGAATATAAATTTGTCGGCCTCCCATAAAAACTGTTAAAGTTATACCCGTTGCTAGAAATAATTTCATTCGTATTTCTGCTTTAATCACAACAATGTAGGGTGTACACCGTCCAGTATTTTGAGAGTATTTTGCGGTGGGCTAAGTGTGCATGGAGACCGTTTAAGGTATGAAGAATTTGTCCAAATCCAAAAGTCATGTGATTTTCTGAAAGAGGAGAACCTCAGCTTTAATTTGAATATAAATTTGTCGGCATCCCTTAAAATTTTTAAAAGTTATACCCGTTGCTCGAAATAATTTCATTCGTATTTCTGTTTTAATCACAACAATCTACGGGGTGCACCGTCCCGTATTTTGAGAGTATTTTGCGGTGGGCTAAGTGTGCATGGAGACCGTTTAAGGTATCAAAAATTTGTCCAAATCCAAAAGTCATGTGATTTTCTGAAAGAGGAGAACCTCAGCTTTAATTTGAATATAAATTTGTCGGCCTCCCTTAAAAACTTTTAAAGTTATACCCGTTGCTAGAAATAATTTCATTCGTATTTCTGCTTTAATCACAACAATCTACGGGGTACACCGTCCCGCATTTTGAGAGTATTTTGCGGTGGGCTAAATGTGCATGGAGACCGTTTATGGTATGAATAGTTTGTCCAAATCAAAAGTCATGTGATTTCTGAAGAGAGAACCTCAACTTTTTTTTTGCCCTAAAACTTTT